>JARHVA010000292.1:2705000-2722500 GCA_037957365.1 Torreya grandis | reverse complement strand
AGCTTAGCTTAAAATTCTTCTCCATTTTGATTGCTTTCATGATTTTTATGTGTTTGGGCAATAACAACTTGGTGGGATAAAATAATAACAACTAAAAAATGTAGCAAGCCCATTAAGACTGAGTGTTAATTCTAGGATTTGATACCACGATGTGACATTTGCTTCAGGGTATAATTAAACTAGTTATTGTTTAATATATATACTTTTAGATTAGCTATCTAATATAAAGTTATATCACATATGCTTAAACCATACATAAATTTAGAATTATATTATGAGATTACAATGGTTTGTTGATGTCCATGCTAATCTGACTAGTTGGCAACATAACGTAGTGGTCATGAAATAATTAGGGCAACCACTGTTCATGTAATTGACACCCTATATTGAAAGTGTATATTATGGGCCTCCAACAAGGAAATGTACATATGAAAAGGCATTACATTTTTTTATAGATAATGTAACATTTTGAATCATTTTTTTGTGAATAGGAGGTTGGGGAATAAGATTGACATTAACATTCATAAGAGGGGAAGGTGTGAAATGTTGATAGCATTGATTCAAAACAACTTTTAGAGGTTTATTATCCATTTTTAAAATGTGGTTTTGCATTTGGATAATTTTATGTTTATTGGTAGTTTTCATAAGGGACATTTAATTGATAATGTTCCTCTAGTGCATTTGCATGCCCATAAAAAGAGTCACTATGATTACCCCTATAATTTTCATCTATGTTATTTATTTTTAAGGATTCATTCTCCTTTCTTTAATTTTCTAAATAAAGGGAATGCCTTATCTCTCCAAATTTGGGATCCCAATGAGCCACTATATATTTCTTAATAGATTAGATGTGATATGGCTGATTTCTATCCATCCACTATTGCTCTTGGTCCTTTCTCAAGCGCACCTACATCAAAAGTAACATATCATGAATGAAAAAAGGCAAATTTTATGCCTTGAAATCACTGTTAGCCTCAAAATAGCCATGCCCCACATAATGGATCATAAAACATGCTTCTTGTAATAAATTGATTATCCCATTTCTATTTGGGCACTTGAAACCCACAGACTCAAAAATGTCAGACATATATTCCTGAGGTCCTTGATCCACAATCTCTCCTCCAAATAATAAGATGATATCATCAAATAATTTGTATGTATCAGGAACATGTTGTAGAAGAGAGATCAACATTATCCCATCAAGGACATGGGCAATTTGGCACAAACATCTGATGTCTAGAATGTTATAACACTGTTCAATCCTATTGAAATTCCATCCATCAAAAAATCTTTAGGATGAGCAAATAGCATTTACCCTACATAAATTTTTAATATAAAACACAAAATTTCCATGTTTCAGTAATGCAAATTTAATTTTTTTAACTTTATTCTATTACCAAAGAACATTCCCTAAATATCACACCTATGATGACTCTATTCTATTGACCTCCATAGATTCCATGACACATTTAGTCTCCAACTATTTTGTCACCATAAATTTTGAGTCCTAAAAGTTATAATAAATAAGACTATAGTTAATCATGTGAATAATCTTAAATAGCAAAAATTTAAGAAGCATTTGTACCACCTAAGATGGAATTTTTGAAAAAAACATTCAGCATATAGTCTATGATAAGCCTAGTCGATTGGATTTCAACTATGACTTCCTATAGCCATAATACAGATCAAACATGCAATAAGTGGCATAAAATCAAAATTGAAAAAAACCATTAAGGAGATCTTAATAAAAAACATTTCTCTGGCATAACTACCTACCTTCATAAATACGTCAATATATGAATCTGGTTTGATGCCTTCCTATTTCTCTCATCTTGAAAGTTATTCTAATAGGTCTGTAAGTTAAAAATGAATATTTAGTCTTGTGAAAAAATAGAAAAACATTGTAGCTGTGGGAAATGCATACACACGCACTCTACATATCCTAACCTAAAACCTTAACATCAACCAAATAATTCTAATGTTTCCCTTATGTTCATTTCTACATTGTGTAAGTCATTTAGTAGATGTATGTGTATGTTCTCTATGCCATAAATTATGTCAATGAGTGTCCATTGTATGTCACATTTTTGGTAATCTATTTTTTTAAATCAATTTTTCATAAATTTTTGGATATGAATGTTACCACATTAATATTTTCTCTAGATATCAAATAGGGCATGAGAAATCAATTGTTGTATTCACTAAGATAGACTTGGGAATTTGGGAGCAAATATAGGAATAAATGGATCCAAACATTTTAATAGAGATGAAAAAAATCCTAGATTCTCTAAACAACATATTCACTCTCTATGTATGATAAAATAAATAGTAGTTGAACTTACTCTGAGATTGCGGTCAGGTTCCCCAACCAAAGTTGTTAGCAATGTAGTTTTTCCCCCACCATGTCATCCTAAATGGATCAATGACATGTTGATTACAAGAAATAAATTTCTCAGTAAACAATAAGGATTGTAGACTTCCTATTCCTTAATAGGTTATCATAGATGTCTAAAATCCCTCAATCCACTTAACAGAGATCAAAGCATCTTTGAAACAGTCTAGATGCCAAGCAAAAGGAATCAGAAACAAGCAACAAAAAGTAGAAGCGAGCATCATGCGATTTATTTATTGAAATGTTTTGAACTAGATTTAAAGGGAATAAATCTATGTGTATTGAGGGCCTCCAGGCTTCAAAAACACCCATGACTATGCCCTCACCCTCAGTGTTTGCAGTCAACTTCTTATTGAAGACATGGGAACCAAATAGAGTGTTGACTCTGTTTCACCAAATACAACCAATGGGTATCCAACCTTGTCAGCTCACCTTTGCCACCATAGTCCAAACTTATGTCAAAACAAAAAAAATTAAATAAGGTATCGACACCCAAAAAAAATTGGGAATTTGTCACCTCCAAAAATGTGATCCCGTATAGACCAAAAGTATGCATTTTCGTTCAAAGATTTAACTGGTAAAACAATCCCCTAACATGTTCCAATCTGACCTATATGCATCTCATTATCAATCTATTCTCCTGACCCTTATTATCCCAATACCTAGGATTTATTTGTAGCACCCTATGGAAAGTCTCTATCCTTCTAAAACCGTGAATCCATGTTGTCCCAAGCCTTAGCTGAGCTATAGAGAAACACAGTAAAATACATTGTGTAATACCCTAAGTAGTCCCTCTGATATCCATGCTTTTAATGATGGGCCCTTTTTTCAAGTTTCTTTTAGCAAGGGTTTTCATAATAACTATAAAATTATGAATTTATAAAAAATTAAAAAAAGAGATGCTAAAGATGATATTATGATTCATCTCAAAACAACCCCCCTTGTAGTAGTGAGCTAACCCATGGGGGCTTCAAATATTCAATATTACTACACAACAAATCTTTACTTTTATGAGGATGGGCTCATCCATCCTTCGAGCTATAGTGTGTTGTAAAGACATTGTGCAATGTGATATTTACCCCAATATTTATTTTTTAGTTTATTATTTTTAATTAAATATTTATTTATTAGTTACTTCTATACTCAATAAAAAAACTATTTTTTAGTTACTTTCTATACCTAATAAAAATATTATTTTTTAATGTTACAATAATTTATGATTTTTTTTAAATCATATTCAAACCATGTATCTAGTCACATACGTATTATTTATGAGGATGGGCTCATCTAAACAAATTTCAAATACACTTTGATGTTACTTAAATATTTATTTTTTAGTTACTTTTTATACCTAAAATCCCTCAATCCACTTAACAGAGATCAAAGCATCTTTGAAACAGTCTAGATGCCAAGCAAAAGGAATCAGAAACAAGCAACAAAAAGTAGAAGCGAGCATCATGCGATTTATTTATTGAAATGTTTTGAACTAGATTTAAAGGGAATAAATCTATGTGTATTGAGGGCCTCCAGGCTTCAAAAACACCCATGACTATGCCCTCACCCTCAGTGTTTGCAGTCAACTTCTTATTGAAGACATGGGAACCAAATAGAGTGTTGACTCTGTTTCACCAAATACAACCAATGGGTATCCAACCTTGTCAGCTCACCTTTGCCACCATAGTCCAAACTTATGTCAAAACAAAAAAAATTAAATAAGGTATCGACACCCAAAAAAAATTGGGAATTTGTCACCTCCAAAAATGTGATCCCGTATAGACCAAAAGTATGCATTTTCGTTCAAAGATTTAACTGGTAAAACAATCCCCTAACATGTTCCAATCTGACCTATACGCATCTCATTATCAATCTATTCTCCTGACCCTTATTATCCCAATACCTAGGATTTATTTGTAGCACCCTATGGAAAGTCTCTATCCTTCTAAAACCGTGAATCCATGTTGTCCCAAGCCTTAGCTGAGCTATAGAGAAACACAGTAAAATACATTGTGTAATACCCTAAGTAGTCCCTCTGATATCCATGCTTTTAATGATGGGCCCTTTTTTCAAGTTTCTTTTAGCAAGGGTTTTCATAATAACTATAAAATTATGAATTTATAAAAAATTAAAAAAAGAGATGCTAAAGATGATATTATGATTCATCTCAAAACAACCCCCCTTGTAGTAGTGAGCTAACCCATGGGGGCTTCAAATATTCAATATTACTACACAACAAATCTTTACTTTTATGAGGATGGGCTCATCCATCCTTCGAGCTATAGTGTGTTGTAAAGACATTGTGCAATGTGATATTTACCCCAATATTTATTTTTTAGTTTATTATTTTTAATTAAATATTTATTTATTAGTTACTTCTATACTCAATAAAAAAACTATTTTTTAGTTACTTTCTATACCTAATAAAAATATTATTTTTTAATGTTACAATAATTTATGATTTTTTTTAAATCATATTCAAACCATGTATCTAGTCACATACGTATTATTTATGAGGATGGGCTCATCTAAACAAATTTCAAATACACTTTGATGTTACTTAAATATTTATTTTTTAGTTACTTTTTATACCTAAAATCCCTCAATCCACTTAACAGAGATCAAAGCATCTTTGAAACAGTCTAGATGCCAAGCAAAAGGAATCAAAAACAAGCAACAAAAAGTAGAAGCGAGCATCATGCGATTTATTTATTGAAATGTTTTGAACTAGATTTAAAGGGAATAAATCTATGTGTATTGAGGGCCTCCAGGCTTCAAAAACACCCATGACTATGCCCTCACCCTCAGTGTTTGCAGTCAACTTCTTATTGAAGACATGGGAACCAAATAGAGTGTTGACTCTGTTTCACCAAATACAACCAATGGGTATCCAACCTTGTCAGCTCACCTTTGCCACCATAGTCCAAACTTATGTCAAAACAAAAAAAATTAAATAAGGTATCGACACCCAAAAAAAATTGGGAATTTGTCACCTCCAAAAATGTGATCCCGTATAGACCAAAAGTATGCATTTTCGTTCAAAGATTTAACTGGTAAAACAATCCCCTAACATGTTCCAATCTGACCTATATGCATCTCATTATCAATCTATTCTCTTGACCCTTATTATCCCAATACCTAGGATTTATTTGTAGCACCCTATGGAAAGTCTCTATCCTTCTAAAACCGTGAATCCATGTTGTCCCAAGCCTTAGCTGAGCTATAGAGAAACACAGTAAAATACATTGTGTAATACCCTAAGTAGTCCCTCTGATATCCATGCTTTTAATGATGGGCCCTTTTTTCAAGTTTCTTTTAGCAAGGGTTTTCATAATAACTATAAAATTATGAATTTATAAAAAATTAAAAAAAGAGATGCTAAAGATGATATTATGATTCATCTCAAAACAACCCCCCTTGTAGTAGTGAGCTAACCCATGGGGGCTTCAAATATTCAATATTACTACACAACAAATCTTTACTTTTATGAGGATGGGCTCATCCATCCTTCGAGCTATAGTGTGTTGTAAAGACATTGTGCAATGTGATATTTACCCCAATATTTATTTTTTAGTTTATTATTTTTAATTAAATATTTATTTATTAGTTACTTCTATACTCAATAAAAAAACTATTTTTTAGTTACTTTCTATACCTAATAAAAATATTATTTTTTAATGTTACAATAATTTATGATTTTTTTTAAATCATATTCAAACCATGTATCTAGTCACATACGTATTATTTATGAGGATGGGCTCATCTAAACAAATTTCAAATACACTTTGATGTTACTTAAATATTTATTTTTTAGTTACTTTTTATACCTAAAATCCCTCAATCCACTTAACAGAGATCAAAGCATCTTTGAAACAGTCTAGATGCCAAGCAAAAGGAATCAGAAACAAGCAACAAAAAGTAGAAGCGAGCATCATGCGATTTATTTATTGAAATGTTTTGAACTAGATTTAAAGGGAATAAATCTATGTGTATTGAGGGCCTCCAGGCTTCAAAAACACCCATGACTATGCCCTCACCCTCAGTGTTTGCAGTCAACTTCTTATTGAAGACATGGGAACCAAATAGAGTGTTGACTCTGTTTCACCAAATACAACCAATGGGTATCCAACCTTGTCAGCTCACCTTTGCCACCATAGTCCAAACTTATGTCAAAACAAAAAAAATTAAATAAGGTATCGACACCCAAAAAAAATTGGGAATTTGTCACCTCCAAAAATGTGATCCCGTATAGACCAAAAGTATGCATTTTCGTTCAAAGATTTAACTGGTAAAACAATCCCCTAACATGTTCCAATCTGACCTATATGCATCTCATTATCAATCTATTCTCTTGACCCTTATTATCCCAATACCTAGGATTTATTTGTAGCACCCTATGGAAAGTCTCTATCCTTCTAAAACCGTGAATCCATGTTGTCCCAAGCCTTAGCTGAGCTATAGAGAAACACAGTAAAATACATTGTGTAATACCCTAAGTAGTCCCTCTGATATCCATGCTTTTAATGATGGGCCCTTTTTTCAAGTTTCTTTTAGCAAGGGTTTTCATAATAACTATAAAATTATGAATTTATAAAAAATTAAAAAAAGAGATGCTAAAGATGATATTATGATTCATCTCAAAACAACCCCCCTTGTAGTAGTGAGCTAACCCATGGGGGCTTCAAATATTCAATATTACTACACAACAAATCTTTACTTTTATGAGGATGGGCTCATCCATCCTTCGAGCTATAGTGTGTTGTAAAGACATTGTGCAATGTGATATTTACCCCAATATTTATTTTTTAGTTTATTATTTTTAATTAAATATTTATTTATTAGTTACTTCTATACTCAATAAAAAAACTATTTTTTAGTTACTTTCTATACCTAATAAAAATATTATTTTTTAATGTTACAATAATTTATGATTTTTTTTAAATCATATTCAAACCATGTATCTAGTCACATACGTATTATTTATGAGGATGGGCTCATCTAAACAAATTTCAAATACGCTTTGATGTTACTTAAATATTTATTTTTTAGTTACTTTTTATACCTAAAATCCCTCAATCCACTTAACAGAGATCAAAGCATCTTTGAAACAGTCTAGATGCCAAGCAAAAGGAATCAGAAACAAGCAACAAAAAGTAGAAGCGAGCATCATGCGATTTATTTATTGAAATGTTTTGAACTAGATTTAAAGGGAATAAATCTATGTGTATTGAGGGCCTCCAGGCTTCAAAAACACCCATGACTATGCCCTCACCCTCAGTGTTTGCAGTCAACTTCTTATTGAAGACATGGGAACCAAATAGAGTGTTGACTCTGTTTCACCAAATACAACCAATGGGTATCCAACCTTGTCAGCTCACCTTTGCCACCATAGTCCAAACTTATGTCAAAACAAAAAAAATTAAATAAGGTATCGACACCCAAAAAAAATTGGGAATTTGTCACCTCCAAAAATGTGATCCCGTATAGACCAAAAGTATGCATTTTCATTCAAAGATTTAACTGGTAAAACAATCCCCTAACATGTTCCAATCTGACCTATATGCATCTCATTATCAATCTATTCTCCTGACCCTTATTATCCCAATACCTAGGATTTATTTGTAGCACCCTATGGAAAGTCTCTATCCTTCTAAAACCGTGAATCCATGTTGTCCCAAGCCTTAGCTGAGCTATAGAGAAACACAGTAAAATACATTGTGTAATACCCTAAGTAGTCCCTCTGATATCCATGCTTTTAATGATGGGCCCTTTTTTCAAGTTTCTTTTAGCAAGGGTTTTCATAATAACTATAAAATTATGAATTTATAAAAAATTAAAAAAAGAGATGCTAAAGATGATATTATGATTCATCTCAAAACAACCCCCCTTGTAGTAGTGAGCTAACCCATGGGGGCTTCAAATATTCAATATTACTACACAACAAATCTTTACTTTTATGAGGATGGGCTCATCCATCCTTCGAGCTATAGTGTGTTGTAAAGACATTGTGCAATGTGATATTTACCCCAATATTTATTTTTTAGTTTATTATTTTTAATTAAATATTTATTTATTAGTTACTTCTATACTCAATAAAAAAACTATTTTTTAGTTACTTTCTATACCTAATAAAAATATTATTTTTTAATGTTACAATAATTTATGATTTTTTTTAAATCATATTCAAACCATGTATCTAGTCACATACGTATTATTTATCAGGATGGGCTCATCTAAACAAATTTCAAATACACTTTGATGTTACTTAAATATTTATTTTTTAGTTACTTTTTATACCTAATAAAATAAATTAATTTTTAATATGACAATATTCTATAAAATTATTTTAAATCTTATTCAAATCATGTGTCTAATCGTATAAATTGAAATGGATGGCATTTAAAAATTCACTTTAAGAAATGGAGTACATTAACCATCTATTCAAACATGTAATCCAAAAAATATTAATTTTTTAAATACTTTCTATATCTAATAAAAATATATATGACAATATTTTATTCAAACCACGTGTACAATAACCATCTACTCAAACATGTAATCCAAAAGATATTAATTTTTTATTTACTTTCTATATCTAATAAAAATATATATGACAATATTTTATTAAAACCACGTATATGGACGATGACAATATTTTATTCAAACCTTGTGTATGGATGACACCCAAAAAAAACAAATCGCTAAAATGGAAATTAGCTCTAAGTAGTAATATATAACTAGAACTAGTTAATCCCGTAACAGTCAATTTATTCTGCCTCGTTATTTGACTATGCAGTTAGGATCCCCTAGTATAATTGATTGAATGTGATGTGACTGGTAACAAACTAAGTGCAAATGTCTAGATAAAATTAAAATTTATTTTAAATATCATTTTAAGTAGTAATATATAACTATAACTAGTTAATCCTGTAACAGTCAATTTATTCTCTCCCATTATTTGACTATGTAGGTGGGATCCCCTGCTGTAGTTAATTGAATGTGACGTGACTAGTAACAAACTAAGTGCAAGTGTCGAGATAAAATTAAAATCTATTTTAAATATCATTTTGTTGCCTATAAATATCTGTGTTGTGTTGAGGAGCTAATAACCAAAAACTAGGTTTTGGTTTTATTCCTTTGATTCGTCGACCATGAACAACACAGCAGCTAACAAGCACCACATCAGCTTGTTTGAAAGTGAGGAGGGAGAATTGGTCAGACAAGTGGAGGCATGGAAGTACACATTTGCATTTGTCGACTCTCTGACTGTAAAGTCTACTATTTTGCTGGGAATCCCTGACATGATCGCCCACCATGGCCCCAGTGCAATGCTTTCTCTCTCATAAATCACCACGGAGCTTCCCAGCAAAGAGGCAGATGTCAATTGCCTATTCAGAATTCTAAGCTTCCTCATGGTGAAGAAGTTTTTTAGGGCCGAAATTGTGACCACCGATGGGGGGCTCTATTGAAATGAGATATGGACTGACAACCGCTTCCAAGTGGCTGGTGAAGAGAGACGGGATATCCATGGTACCCATGCTGCTAATGCAGAATGACTGCACAAGCATGGCACCGTGGCACCATTTTAACGAGTGCATTCTCCAAGGGGGCATTGCCTTTGAGAAGGCCAACGGCAAGCACATTTGGGATTACGCTTCTACGCACCCTAAGTATAATGACCTGTACAACAAAGCCATGGCCTACAACACTACCATCGTCATGAAGGTTGTCTTGTCTAAATATTATTAGATTTATGATTAGAATTGAAATAAACAAAATTGCAAAACAATGAATAATGAACACAAATGGATAAATCTGATTTAATCTTCTGAAGTCTGCTCTTTATCATTATAATTTTGTTATTGAATATATTTTATCTTGAACAATGAGGAAGCATTATATATACAAGTGAAAGAATGAGACACATCTCTTCAATCTCCCTTTTGGCAAAGAGACACAACTCTTCAATCTCCTTGTCGGCCTTCATCAAAAGTTCAAGACATTGGGCTGGAAGTAGGAGCCCGCAGCTGCTCCTCCAACATCAACACTCCCTCTCAGCTAGGGAGGATACTTCTAGCTACAGAAGACATGTCACCTCATCGTGATGTTAACCACACTGGATGACATTCATCTGGCTCTCTTAGAGTGTGGAATCAAGGGATTTCACCTCGAACTTCTCTCATAGAGAAGAACTCGTTATCAAGGGATTACACCTCGATCTTCTCTCTCAGAGAAGAACTCGTTATCAAGGGATTTCACCTCAAACTTCTCTCTCAGAGAAGAACTCGTTATCAAGGGATTTCACCTCGAACTTCTCTCTCAGAGAAGAACTCGTTATCAAGGGATTTCACCTCGAACTTCTCTCTCAGAGAAGAACTCGTTGTCAAGGGATTTCATCTCAAACTTCTCTCTCAGAGAAGAACTCGTTATCAACGAATTACTGATACTAAGACTCTTTCTCAGTTAAGGCGGTATTCTCCACTATACCAAGCTTATCTTGAAAGTACACAAACTTTAACTTAGAGAGAGGCTTGGTGAGAATGTCTGTCGTCTACTCATCAGTGCTGATATACCTTAACTCAATAGCTTTCCTCAATACCATATCTCTAATATAATGGTATTTGATTTCAACATGCTTGGTTCTATCATGAAACATTGGATTGATAAAAATCTTCAAACAGCTCTGGTTATCACAATGAATGATTGTAGGCTCCATTGATTGTTTAAACAATCTTGCAAGGAGCTTACAAAGCCATACTGCTTCTCGAGCTGCCATATAAGCTACAATATACTCAACCTCTATTGTACTCAATGCTACAGATGACTGTTTCCTGCTGCACCAAGAAATCATAGCAGATCCCAAACTGAAACAACATCCAGAGGTGCTCTTTCGATCAGAGACACATCCTGCCCAATCAGAATTAGTATATCCATGCAGTTTCAAGTCTATACTAGAAGAATATCTCAAGCCATATCTAACTGTGCCACACAAATATCTTAGGATATGATTCACTGCAACTAGATGTATTTGTCTTGGTTCACACATGAACTGACTAAGTGCACTCACTGCATAGCAAATATCTGGTTTGGTATTAACTAGATACATTAATGAACCAATCATTTGTCTGTACATGCTAGGATCCACCAAATCTGAACTAGCTGCAGCCTCTTTTAACTTCAACAAATTTGACTCCATCGGTGTAGACATCGGTTTGCAATTTATCATACCAAATCTCTTCAATATGTCAATAGAATACTTCCCTTGACTTAGAATGATCTCATTTGGTTTTTGCCATACTTCTAAACCAAGGAAGCAATGTAAGAGATCAAGATCCTTCATTTCAAATTCTGAAGCTAACTCCTTCTTACATTTGAAAATGAGGTGATCTTCTCCTGTAATAAGAAGATCATCAACATAGAGAACCAAGATTAATGTGTTGCCATCAATTATCTTGAAGTATAGGTTTGAATCAGCATCATTCTTGGAGAAATTCAATCTCATCAAGTATCGATCAATTCTTTCATACCAAGCACAAGGAGCCTGCTTAAGGCCGTACAAAGCCTTCTTCAGTTTGCAAACATGAGACTCCTTTCCATGAACCTCAAAACCATCAGGTTGCTCAATATATATGTCTTCCTCAATTACACCATTTAGAAATGCTATCTTCACATCCATTTGGTGTAATTTCCATCCTTTAAATGCTTCAATAGCAATGATGGTTTTGACGGATGTATAATGAGCAACTGGAGTAAAGGTTTCCTCATAATCTACTCTCTCTTTCTGAGAGAATCCTCTAGCCACAAACCTAGCCTTGTACTTCTCAATGCTTCCATCAGCTGCATGCTTGATCTTGAAGAGCCACTTAGAAGAAACAATAGATTTTCCTTCAGGTCTAGGTATGATATCCCAAACATCATTCTTGAGGATGGATTGATACTCTTTAGCCATAGCATCTCTCCATACTTGTTGACTAGTAGCTTCCTTAACACTAGAAGGCTCAAACTCAATAATTTGACTCATTAATAACACATAATCTAAGAGCTTATGAGGTCTCTTGATTTCTCTAAGAGATCTTCGGGGACCTGTATATTTCCCTGCCTCTTGCATGTTTTCTTGAGTCCATCGAGGCCTTTTTCGTACTATAACAATGTCACTAGGTCCATCAGTTGGTTCCAAAGGCTTAACTGAAACATCATCTTCTTTTGAATCAAAAATCTCCCTCTGAATTTCAGGAGTATGGTCAACTTCCATATCCTGAGGAGACTCTTGGGCTTCATTATCTATCTCCATATGAATACTCTTAGATCTTTTAAATGCAACATCCTCTTCAAATGTAACATCCCTACTAATCTCAATCAACTTCTGACCTAGAATGTAAATTCTATAGGCTTTTGAAGTTTCACTATAGATTACAAATATTCCCTTCTTGCCAGAAGGATTCAACTTAGTCCTTTTATCTTTTGGTATGTGAAAATATACTGGACAACCAAATATCCTCATATTACTTACTTTCGGATTTACCCCTGTGAAAGCTTCTTTGGGAGTCATGTTCTCTAAAATGCGGTGAGGGCTTTTATTCTGAACATAAACAGCTGTCTTAGATGCTTCAGCCCAAAGGAAGATTTGTAGATCTTGGTCATGAATCATAGCTTTGGCAGCTTCTATAATAGATCTATTCTTCCTTTCTGCAACACCATTCTGTTGAGGGTTGTAAGGAACACAAAACTCCCTCTTAATCCCCATTTCAATGCAAAAGTTACAGAATTCATCAGAGGTATACTCCCCTCCGTTGTCGGATCTCAGAACTTTGATCCTCCTCCTAGATAAGTTCTCTACCTGAGCTTTAGACTCTTTGAACCTCTCAAGTAATTCCATGGCACAACCTTTGCAAGTACCTTCATGCTCCTGGTTGAATTTTGGAAGACCCATGACCATTTTCTCCATGATAGGTAGAGCTCGAAAGTGTAGGTGAGCTAATCTTCTATGCCAAAGATCACACAAGTTTGAAGAATCATGTACTAATGCCTGAAGTGGACAAGTAATTAGCCTATAGAGGCTCTCATGTCTAACTCCAATTATTCGAGCAGTTTTGAAGTTGGAATTCTTCATCCACACAAGAACTTTGCCTTCGGAGAAGGCAACTTGATAACCCTTATCTTCCAAGGCTGAAATGGAAACCAGATTTCGTTTGATGCCTGGAACATAGAGAACATCACTTAACCTTAGATTAATGCTAGATTTTAAGTGGAGAGTAGAGATTCCAATCCCTTTCACTAAATAGTTATCATCATCTCCAATGATAACTTGTTCACAAGAATTTATCTCCATCAAGTTTGATAAATGCTTCTTAAACCCAGTGATGTGTCGAGATGCACCACTATCAATTAACCAAGTGTTGGTGTCAGTAGGTACATTGCTTGATAATGCCGAATAGAACAAATATTCACACGTTTCCTTCTGAGGAGAGGCATCATCAACATCTGCAATGGTGGCTTGTTGCTTAGGCCTGGAGGGACAATATTTGGTAATGTGACCATACTTGTCACACCTAAAACATTGGATTTTGGAGAGGTCCCTTTTCTTCTTGAAAGTGGGAGCGCCATCAGTTTCATTATCTCTATTTCTCTTGAAGAATCCTTTCTTCTCATTCTTGCTTTTCTTCTTAAATGATTTAGAGGAAAGGACATGAATATCTTCATTGGTAGAGCTTTGACCAATTCCTCTAGCAACCAATCTAGCCTCTTCTTGAATGCAATCTACCCTCAATCGATCAAACTTGGGAAGTTTCGATCTTGCACTAATTCCTTGAATGTAGGATTCCCATGATGAAGGAAGGCCATTGAGAGCAAGCATGGTCAAGTCTTTGTCATCAACCACATGACCAATTGTAGAGAGCTGATTTCTTAATTCCAAAATCTTCATAAAGTAAGCAATAACTGTTTCTCCTTTCGCCATTTTCACATGATGTAGCTGTTGCTTTAGTGCAAGAGCCCGGCTGGTGTTGTTGATTTCGTACATTTCCTCCACGCTTTTAAACATGTCCCTTGTTGTCTTCAACTTGGAGACAATTGGAACAATATGATCTTTAATGAAGTCAACCAATATCTTCTTCGCCTTGATGTATTTCTTTTTCCACTGCAACTTCTCTTCTTCCTCCAATGGTTCGGGAACTTTGGTTTCCACAAACTCAGCCAAGTCATTTTCTTCCAAGGTGAGCATGAATCTAAACCTCCATGATGTGAAGTTGGATGCTCCTTCGAGTCTATCCTCAATTTTAAGACTGTTCACCATCTTGACTAAGATAGGGATAGACAAGAGATATAAAGAACAAAAGAGAGTATTGCTGCAATTTCAAGTTTGATCGCGATCGTCTTCAAACCTGCTCTGATACCATGTTAGATTTATGATCAGAATTGAAATAAACAAAATTGCAACACAATGAATAATGAACACAAATGGATAAATCTAATTTAATCTTCTGAAGTCTGCTCTTTATCAATATAATTTTGTTATTGAATATATTTTATCTTGAACAATGAGGAAGCATTATATATACAAGTGAAAGAATGAGACACATCTCTTCAATCTCCCTTTTGGCAAAGAGACACAACTCTTCAATCTCCTTGTCGGCCTTCATCAAAAGTTCAAGACATTGGGCTGGAAGTAGGAGCCCGTAGCTGCTCCTCCAACATCAACAAATATAAGGGTTTCCAAGGCTTGACTTCCCTAGTGGATGTCAGAGGTGGCACCAGAATGTCCATTGTGGAGAATGTGAAGGCTTAGCCTGCCATCAAAGGCTTCAATTACGATATCCCCCATGTCGTAGCTATGGCTCCCGATATACCAGGCATGATATTGATAATAATAATTTTAAGGATTACTATATTGATTTTAAAAGTGCCGAAACACTGAATTTCTTGCTATTCATTTTGATTTGATTTTTAATGTTGAACTTGTATGCAACATAATGAAGGGGTGGAGCATTTTGGCAGAGACATGTTCAAAAGCATGCCCTCTGCACACGCCGTATTCACAAACGTACGTACGCACATTGAATTTGATACTTGATTTTGTTTTTGTAATGCCAGATAATTTTCTGAATGGCTTTTTTTCCAAATTTCATAGTGGATAATGCATGACTGGGTGGACAAAGAATGCATTCAAATTTTGAAGAATTTTAGAAAGGCAATTGGAGAGAGAGGGAAGGTGATCATAGTGGATGTGGTTTTGGATGCAAGAGAGAAGGCGACGCTGGATCCTAGTCTGGGTGTTTTGTCTGATCTGGTAGTGCTTGTACACACCTCTGGTGGGAAAGAGAGGACGCAAGAGGAGTGGAAGAAAGTTTTAATGGAAGCAGGATTTCCTCATTTCAATGTCATTGCTATACCAGCAATGCAGTCTATTATCGAGGCTTTTCCTTATTAGTTGTCCCTATCTATGTATTCTCTAGCTTTCTTTATTTGGCTTCCAAAGGAATAATAATATAAAACATAATATAGTGTGTCCGTTTGGGTATCTTTATTTTAGAAAGTTTGAAAATATAAATTTACAAAAAGATATTGTTATCTTAGAAAGTTAATAACAAAGATGAAAGATACAAGTTGTATTAGTATTGGTCATTATATTTTTACAATATTTTATTTATTTATTTTTGTATTTTAAATGAGGAAATAAAAAAATATATGTATAGCGTTGTATTTCCATCGCCATAGTTGATAAAGGATTACGATTTTTTAATTCATCATACAATCATAATACCTATAATATTTTAATAATTTATATTTCATAAATTATTATTGTGTAAAGTGAGTGAGCTTAAGCAATTTTGGGAATAAATTTTGACTTACGTGTAGAAATCTTGATTAAAAGAGAAAAATAAGGAGAGAATATTAAAGAGTCGATATCTCAGGTCAGTGAATGAACTTGTAAATGTAAATCCTCACCAAAACACCAAACATGATGTTGAAGGAATAACATGAGCCCAATAAATAAAAAATAATATAACATTGGACTGTGCCCTATTTTAGCATGATGGGGGTGCCATCGACAAAAGAGAATTCCTTGTATACCAGGTTTATTGACTAGCAGTTGCCACAAACATGGAAGTTACACCAAAAAGGGGGTATTTTTACGTTTTAAATCAAGAATTGTAATCTAATTAAAATCAATGACTGTTAACCATGTCTCACCTTTTATGCATGAAAATTTAAGCGATAATAATTTTATATTTATAGTGGACGTCATGGTAGAAAATGAGATTGTGTACGGAGGAGACGTTTCGTTTCACAATAAACCTCAGCAAAGAAAAAGTGGTGGTGAAGGGAAAGTCTATACAAATAATGAAGGTGGTGAAATATTTCAAGATGTGTTGAGCAATGATGATGAGGGGCAATGAGATGATGGACTCAAAGAACCCTGTAAAAATACATGTGTAAAATTCAGTGATATGTCAATATGTCAATGCAATCTATAGCTTCCTCTGAACTATTATAAATAGCCAATACATTCTTGAAAAAGGGGTCATCTCAATGAAATCAAATGTCAAATATCCAATGGCTTCTCTAAAGATGTACATAAGGCATTATCTAACGGTTTGACTGAAAATTATTTAAACTAAAATCTAATAATATTAAATAATATTTACACAAATATATTAAAAGATAACATATTATTATAATATATGAATTATGTACTTCAATAATTAACATAAAAATAAGAAAATTAAAATAAGATAGATAACAATGGAAGGAAGGTAAAACATTTTTTTTGAAATATAATAATGTTAAAGAAGTTTGGTAGTTAGCTACATAATAAAATACACCTGTCACAATCATCACATTACATTTGCATGTCTTATATATTTGTTTATTTACTTTTCATTCTATGATTTTTTTTATTTTAGAAATTTTAAAAGAAAGAAAATATCATTAATAATCAACCTAAAAATTCGAAAAAAAAAATCGAAACTACCTTTCACCAAGCCATCAATGATATAAGATTATGATTTCCCTTATAGTGGTATCATATTGTTACCATAAATTTATCAAATACAATTTTTTTAAATATATAGATGCACTCTCATAATTGAATTCCCAATTCTTTTAATTATGGGA
>JARHVA010000292.1:2695000-2700000 GCA_037957365.1 Torreya grandis | reverse complement strand
AACAGCCTAATGTCCACTATAATATAAGTAATTAAGTAAACAAGGGTGGAAAATAGCTGTATACTTCATCATAGTTTTCCCATGCTCACTTTCCTCAAAATATTTGTCCCTCTGGATGTTGCACTAGAAAACTTTCCTGTTCCACAAAGTCAATTTGCAAGTAGGAACAATCCATAGGGGTTCTACTAGAACCACTCCCAGATCCTATACTTGTAAAATTTTCCAATCAAAAACATAAGACACATCTACATGATAATATTTCAATAAAGAAACATGAAAAAAATTATGAACTCAAATGGTCCTACATATCTTGGTGCTTGTTTGGATGACTTCCCAAGCATGATATAACTTTTCTATGGTTTTACCCTAAAAAACCTTATCCCTTCAAAAAATTTAAGAGTCCGCTTCTTATCAGCATAACTCTTTTGCTTATCTACAACTTTGAAAAGCATTTTTTGAATGAGCTTACCTTGCTCCTCCATATCCTATAGCATTTTGGGGCCAATCATAACTCTATCACCTATATTATCCTAACTAAGGGGTATATGACACTTCCTACTATAAAGTGCCTCAAAGGGAGCCATGCCAAGAGTCAAATGATGTGAATTATTATATACAAACTTTATAAACTTTATATAATAATGAGCTAAGCCCATGAAACTATGGACTTTGTGAACATTCTTAGGAGATGTCCATTACTTGATGGCTAGAATATTAGCATGAACAACAAAAATAGCTTCATCTAAAATGTTGTGTCCTAAGTAATGTACCCTCTTTTGGAATAAGACATAATTAGACAACTTGTCATAAATCTTATGCTCTCTTAATTGTTGCATAAATAATAAAAAATATCAAACATTTTCCTATTTAGATTTTGAATAAATCAAAATGTCATCCAAAAATACCAAAAAAAAGTTGTCTAAATAGTCCTTAAATATGCTATTCATTAGGTTCATGAATGTTACTAAAGCATTCGTAAGCCTGAAAGGAAGCATTGTGAGCTCGTACTACCTGTAATGAGTCTTGAAAGTAGCTTTTGGAATGTCTTTGTCTTGAATGCTCAATTGATGATAACTTGACCTTAGATCTATTTTATAAAACATTGTTGCCCCTTGCATTTGATTAAAGAAATAATCAATACATGGCAAAGGATATCAATTCTTCGCTATTATTTTATTGAGCATTCTATAGTCAATACAAAGCTTAAGGGTGCCATCTATATTTTTAATAAAACCATTAGATCACCTCAAGGAGATACAATTGCATTGATAAGACCTTTGGCTAACAGTTCCTATAATTGAGCCTTTAATTTGAACAACATAGTTGTCATAATTAGCTAAGGGGATTTTGACTTGGGCTCTGACCCAAGGATGATATAAATTGAGAAATTGAGTTCTCTATTAAGTGGAAGACCTGGTAGTTCATCAGGAAAAACATCACTAAAATCACATAAAAAAGGGTAATCTTCTATCGTGGGTTCTTTCCCCTCTTCCACTTCATCAATTTATATTTTAAAAAGAATACATCCTTTTCATTTATCTTTCTTCAACTACATTAAAAATATTTCCCTTATAGTAGCTTCACATTTTAATCACACAAATCTAGACTATTCTTCATCATCTAGGCATGATATTGTTTTGTCAAAGAAATCCACATTTGCTCAGTGCTTCCATAACCATTTTACTCCAAGTATCACATCATATGGTCCTAGGGGAGCCACATATAGGTCTATAGTAGTAGTGAATCATAATAAAAACTCTAACTTAGCTTCAAACAAACATTTTTATAACTTTTTCATTGCTTGATGTTCATAATAGACTGACCAAGGATTAGACATAAAACTAACATGTTTTATCTTTCTAATAATTTTAGTAGATATAAAACACTCGGATGTTGTTGTATTAATAAGCATAATAATGGGACAACCAAAAAGTTTACCTACTACCTCCACTAGTATCACTTGAAAATCTACTGCCTCCATTGGTGTCTTAGATTAGACATCATTTGATCAGTGAGGACATTGGCTAGCATATTTATCACCTCCATAATTAAAGCACACACACTTCTTCTCTTGAGATTTTTCCTTGTCACTGAATTTCCCATTATTGATGTTATTGTTGTTATTACTGATATTACCATTTCATCCCTAATATCTATTGTTGGATTTTCCTAAATTCCCAAAATTGGAACTGTTCCCAGAAACTATATTTCTATTCCAACCAATTTTATTTCCTTTCAAAAACTTCTTCTTAAAGGGAGGGTAGTTTTAATGTTGAAACTGCTTCCCTTAGTAATATAATTCCTTAATAGCTGATACAAAGGTCTTTAGTTTCTTCTCCTATTTTATAGGTTTTTCAAAAACTTCATCCATAGTAGTTTATCCATGGAGGTTGACACCAGTGCTAATTTGAGGGTTTAAACCCAAAATAATCTTTCTAATATGAAGCTTCTCATCACTTTGAGACTTTGGTACATATTTTAGAAGTTGAGTGAAACTCTCCCAATAAGTAGTGATTGACATATCTCCTTGTTGGAGATTCTAAAACTCTATCATATTTATATCAAAGTATAATTATGGCAACCATATTTTTTTTAAAAAGACACAAACTATTCCAAAGCAGTCGTTTTTGTAGCTAAATTTATTTAAGCCTTCAATTTTTCCCACCAAGTTGATGCTTCACCCAAGAGTTGGCAAGCTACCCAAATAACATTGGTTTCCTCCAAAGAGTTCTAAAGTTCAAAATACTTTTCCGTTTCAATAATCCAATTTTTTTCTCCATCCTAAACTACTATCTCATTGTACTTAGGTTGGGCTATCCACTTCAAGTCTCTTAAAAATTTGGTTTGAAATTGAGGTCACTTGATTGGGTGCACATTACAAATATTTCCATTAGGATTTTCTTGATTTTTGTTGACTACATTCTAGTCATCTTCATCATCGATTGGATTTCTTAGGTTTTCTTCATGACCTTGTCTATAAGTAAGGTTTTGTACTTGTTGTTCCATGATACCCATCCTCTCTTAAGTTACAGTTACCATATCTAATATTTGGTCAAGCTTAGCTTGAAATTATTCCTCATTTTGATCAATTCCATCATTGTTATGTGTTTGGGCCATAATAACTTGGTAGGATAAAATAGTAAAAACTCAAAAATATAGCAAACCCATTATGCTTGAGTGTTGATGCTAGGCTTTGATACCATGATGTGACATCCCCTTTAGGGTATAATTAAACTAACTAATTTTTAATAAATATACTTTTAGATTAACTATCTAACCTAAAGTTATATCACATAATCTTAAACCATACATACATTTAGAATTATATCAATCATTGGGAGAGCAACGCATTGAAATCAGTTTAGCTTATCAATCTACTTCCTAAATAATATACCATAGTAAATTTTATGCACTTAAAATAACTTGCATAAATCAAAAGTGTACTATAATTTGTTTTGCATCCATTACTCACATGATATACTCCTAACAAAAACTAAATGTAATTTATATCATAATATCAACATCTCAAACATATGTTTTAAAGATAAATACTTATTAAAACAATTTTATTTTATCAATTTCACTCATTCACTAGCATAATGAACTATGACATTTAACTATACATTACAATAGTAGAATACATTTATTTATTAACTTGAACATCCAATTATCATTTAAAATTAACAACATTATAAATCATAAATATATGATCTGAGTTATATAACTAAGACTGAATCAAATGTCCTTATTAATTTATAATTTTAGTAATTACCATAATCATCTTTGCTTAACATTTGGTCCTTTATAAATTGAGTAATTAGATGAGTTATCATAGATATTTAATAAAAGAAATTGATGTAAATAGGTATAATATTATATAGGGATTTTATTCCAACCACAAAGCCTTTTAGATCCCTTGCACACCTTTCATCCACTAATAGTGGCCCTACATTTAACGAGTAGGATAGATAAGTGTCTAAAAATTGAGAAAGTGATCATTTACCAACACCGTGGCTACTCAACATTTCTTATTGTGAGTGTGACTTTGAATCAAGACTACAATTAAAATATTCACAATGTATACTACTCATATACATTGCTTATAACTATAAGTGTTTAGATTCACCAAGTACCCCTTGTTGAATCTTAACTCATTGGGTAACTGAATTACTATGAGATGATGCTTTACATCAGTGTCCCATACCACCCACATAAATCATTGACTTATCCATATGTTGAGGAATTATTAGTTTATTAATATAATAATCTTATTATAACCTAATTTATTATCTTTGATTTCTATGTTTTGATGCACAACACAGTCATTCTTTCCTCAAAATAAAACTTTCACCCTAGCTCTTATTTACTCATTAATGAAACTTGATGATGGTTAAGCTAGGTATAAATTTAGTAAAATCTAAATGATGATTATTCATCTTTATCCATTTCTACATGATTCTGCCATAGTTATATAACCCCAAGAACTCCATTCAAATAATGCTAATTGTTTAGTTATTGAACTAGCTCCTGCATTATTAGTGATGTCATTTAAGGATTTCAATTTTTTTTGATAAAATAATCAACTGAACATAAATTCATCTACTATGTGGGATTATTACTCCCAAAATTTTGACTTATTTCTACATAGTAATAGGTTGTTACGAAAAATATTTCTTCAAATCGATAAATTTTGTATTCATAATGCTTTTATCTAAAATCGTATTTTAATATAGTAAAATATGATTTTAGTGGCATGGATATGAAGATAATCTTAATTTTTATTCTATTATATTTTGTTTCCTTTTCCTAATATAAATTTCATGTTGACATAGAAAATTATATTTTACTTTATTTTTATCAAGTGCTCCTTTATTTTTTACAAACTAATTCAAACTCATTATTATTACTCCTTAGAAACTAGTTTAAAGTTATCAATGAATACAAATCTTTATGAAAAAAAATAATAAGTTTGAAACTTTGGGCAAAATATTTAATTTGGA
>JARHVA010000292.1:2682500-2690000 GCA_037957365.1 Torreya grandis | reverse complement strand
ATTTTAAATATGATAAGAAAAGAGATTATCTTCGTGACCAAAACTTATCTAGATAAGAAAGCTTTAAGCATGTACATTCTACTAATACCATACTTGATAGATGAAATATGAGCATGATGATTCTCTCTTTTATCATATGGATTTGATAACTCTTAAATGAGATGCTTACCAACATGAAATGATTTGAAAGCCGCTATATATTTCTTAATAGATTAGATGTGATATGGCTGACTTCTATCCATCCACTATTGCTCTTGGTCCTTTCTCAAGCACACCTACACCAAAAGTAACATATCATGAATGAAAATAAAGCAAATTTTATGCCTTGGAATCACTGCTAACCTCAAAATAACCATGCCCCACATAATGGATCATAAAACATGCTTCTTGTAATAAATTGATTATCCCATTTCTATTTGGGCATTTGAAACCCACACACTCAAAAATGTCAAACATATATTCCTGAGGTCCTTGATCCACAATCTCTCCTCCAAATAATAAGACGATATCATCAAATAATTTGTATATATCAGGAACATGTTGCAGAAGAGAGATCAACATTATCCCATTAAGGACATGGGCAATTTGACACAAACATCTAATGTCTAGAACGTTATAACACTATTCAATCCTATTGAAATTCCATCCATCAAAAAAGCTTTAGGATGAGCAAATAGCATTTACCCTACATAAATTTTTAATAGAAAACACAAAATTTCCATGTTTCAGTAATGCAATTTTTTTTTTAACTTTATTCTATTACCAAAGAACTTTCCCTAAATATCACACCTATGATGACTCTATTCTATTGACCTCCATAGATTCCATGACACATTTAGTCTCCAACTATTTTGTCACCACAAATTTTGAGTCCCAAAAGTTAGAATAAATAAGACTGTAGTTAATCATGTGAATAATCTTAAATAGCAAAAATCTAAGAAGCATTTGTACCACCTAAGATGGAATTTTTGAAAAAAAACATTCAGCACATAGTCTATGATAAGCCTGGTCGATTGGATTTCAACTATGACTTCCTATAGCCATAATACAGATCAAACATGCAATAAGTGGCATAAAACAAAAATTGAAAAAAACCATTAAGGAACTCTTAATAAAAAACATTTATCTGGCATAACTACCTACCTTCATAAACACATCAATATATGGATCTGGTTTGATGCCTTCTTATTTCTCTCATCTTGAAATTTATTCTAATATGTCTGTAAGTAACATGAATATTTAGTCTTGTGAAAAATAGAAAAACATTGTAGTTGTGGGAAATGCATACACAAGCACTCTCCATATCCTAACCTAACACCTTAACATCGGCCAAATAATTCCAATGTTTCCCTTATGTGCATTTCTACATTGTGTAAATCATTTAGCAGATGTATGTGTATGTTCTCTATGCCATAAATTATGTCAATGAGTGTCCATTGTATGTCACATTTTTGGTAATCTATTTTTTTAAAATCAAATTTTCATAAATTTTTGGATATGAATGTTACCACATTAATCTTTTCTCTAGATATCAAATAGGGCATGAGAAATCAATTGTTGTATTCACTAAGATAGACTTGGGAATTTGGGACCAAATACAAAAATAAATGGATCCAAACATTTCAATAGAGATGAAAAAAATCATAGATTCTCTAAACAACATATTCACTCTCTATGTATGATAAAATAAATAGTAGTTGAACTTACTCTGAGATTGCGGTCAAGTTCCCCAACCAAAGTTGTTAGCAATGTAGTTTTTCCCACACCATGTCATCCTAAATGGATCAATGACATGTTGATTACAAGAAAGAAATTTCTCAGTAAACAATAAGGATTGTAGACTTCCTATTCCTTAATAGGTTATCATAGATGTCTAAAATCCCTCAATCCACTTAACAAAGATCAAAGCAACTTTGTAATAGTCTAGACGTCAAGCAAAAGGAATCAAAAGCAAGGAACGAAAAGTAGAAGCGAGCATCATGCAATCTATTTATTGAAATGGTTTGAAATAGATTTGAAGGGAATAAATCTATTTGTATTGAAGGCCTCTAGGCTTCAAAAACACCCATGGCTATGCCCTCACCCTCGGTGTTTGCAATCAACTTCTTATTGAAGACATGGGAACCAAACAGAGTATTGACTCTATTTCACCAAATACAACCAATGGGTATCCAACTTGGTCAGCTCACCTTTGTCGCCATGGTCCAAACTTATGTCAAAACAAAAAAGATTAAATAAGGTATCGACACCCAAAAAAAATTGGGAATTTGTCACCTCCAAAAATGTGATCCCGCATAGACCAAAAGTATGCTATTTTCGATCAAAGATTTAACTTGTAAAACAATCCCCTACCATGTTCTAATCTGACCTATATGCATCTCATTATCAATCTATTCTCGTGACCCTTATTATGCCCAATACCTAGGTTATTTGTAGCACCCTATGGAAAGTCTCTATCCTTCTAAAACCCTGAAACCATGTTGTCCCAAGCCTTAGCCGAGCTATAGAGAAACACAGTAAAATGCATTGTGTAATACCCTAAGTAGTCCCTCCGATATCCATGCTTTTAATGATGGGCCCTTTTTTCAAGTTTATTTTAGCAAAGGTTTTCATAATAATTATAAAATTATGAATTTATAAAAAAATAAAAAAAGAGATGTTAAAGATGATATTATGATTCATCTCAAAACAACCCCCCTTGTAGTAGTGAGCTAACGCATGGGGGCTTCAAATATTCAATATTACTACACATCAAATCTTTACTTTTATGAGGATGGGCTCATCCATCCTTCGAGCTATAGCGTGTTCCAATTACATTGTGCAATGTGATATTTACCCTAATATTTATTTTTTAGTTAATTATTTTTAATTAAATATTTATTTTTTAGTTACTTCTATACTCAATAAAAAAGGAATTTTTTAGTTACTTTCTATACCTAATAAAAATATTATTTTTTAATGTTATAATAATTTATGATTTTTTTAAAAATCATATTCAAACCATGTATCTAGTCACATACATATTATTTATGAGGATGGGCTCATCTAAACAAATTTCAAATACACTTTGTTGTTACTTAAATATTTATTTTTAAGTTACTTTTTATACCTAATAAAAGAAATTAATTTTTAATATGACAATATTCTATAAAATTATTTTAAATCTTATTCAAATCACGTGTCTAATCGTATAAATTGAAATGGATGGCATTTAAAAATTCACTTTAAGAAATGGAGTACATTAACCATCTATTCGAAAATATTAATTTTTTAAATACTTTCTATATCTAATAAAAATATATATGACAATATTTTATTCAAACCACGTGTACACTAACCATCTACTCAAACATGTAATCCAAAAGATATTAATTTTTTATTTACTTTCTATATCTAATAAAAATATATATGACATCATTTTATTAAAACCACGTATATGGACGATGACAATATTTTATTCAAACCATGTGTATGGATGACACACAAAAAAGCAAATCGCTAAAATGGAAATTAGCTCTAAGTAGTAATATATAACTAGAACTAGTTAATCCCGTAACAGTCAATTTATTCTCCCTCATTATTTGACTATGCAGGTGGGATCCCCTAGTGTAGTTGATTGAATGTGACATGACTAGCAACAAACTAAGTGCTAGTGTCTAGATAAAATTAAAATTTATTTTAAATATCATTTTAAGTAGTAATATACAACTAGAACTAGTTAATCCCGTAACAGTCAATTTATTCTCCCTTGTTATTTGACTATGCAGGTGGGATCCCCTAGTGTAAATTGAATGTGACGTGACTGGTAACAAACTAAGTGCAAGTGTCCAGATAAAATTAAAATCTATTTTAAATATCATTTTGTTGAATATAAATATATGTGTTGTGTTGAACATGAACATTACATGTATTCAAAGATGAACATCATGAGTATCAAGATCTAAAAGATAATAAGCTCTCATGTCTTTTCAATATGATACAGAAATCCAAAGTCTGATATTTTTGTCTAATGCTTTCATTTTATTATTTGGTACAAATGTTGAAGAAAGCCTTAAAAAGACGAAAAAAAAAACAAATTAGGCTTCATTCTAGACCAAGCATCCTCCAAAGTCATGTTCAAGTGCTTGATGTGGTATGTGGTTTTGAGTGTAGTTCACATAATTAACTATCTCTACCCAGTAGATAATAGGTAAATCATATGAATGTATCATGCAATTAGTCATCTCCTTTAGAGTTTAGTTCTTCCTTTCTTCTAAACCATTCTATTGTGGAGTATGTGCAACAAAATATTGGTGAAAAATACCATGGGCTGCTAAAAAATTAGAGAACTATCGATTGAAGTACTCCCCCCTTGCATTATCTGTATGAATATTTTTAATACAACTTGATGAATATTTCTCAACCAAAGCCTTAAAGACTTTGAAGTGAGAAAAGACATCACTTTTGTACTTGAGAAAATAAACCTAAGTACAACTCAATAAATTATCAATGAAAATAAGTGCATACTTAGCTCTATTGAAATAAAGAGTAGAAAAAACATTCAAATCATGGTGGACAGGCTCAAGTGGTGAAAAATCTCTCATGAACATACCCTTGAAAAATGGATCTTGGTGTTATTTTCCTAATGCAGAACTAGGGTAAACTCCATCAAGACATGAAACTATAGGAAGATGCTCTACCATATTGTGAGTACTCAACTCCTACAAATATCTATAGTTTAGGTGTTCAAATCTCTCATGCCAAATCCAAATCTCATAATCTATGTGAAAAACTAAACACATCCCTAAAGGAGGAGTATCATCAAACCCTAAAAATAGTAAAGTGAAGAACTATGATAACAAACAACTTATGCAATAAATGTGTGGCTCTAAAAAATCTTGAACTTCAACACCTTGTGGTGTAAAAGTCACCATCTTGCCCTAACTAGAATGGAAAAACTGATATATTAAAAGTAGGTTTGTGGTGATGTCTAGAACATATAATGCATCATTGATGCAGACATCATCTAGTTATGTGCCATACTTCCATTTAATAGATATGAAAGAAGAATATTCATCGACCATGAACAGCGCAGCAGCTAACAAGCACCACATCATCCTGTTCGAACGTGACGAGGAAGAATTGGCCGAACAAGCGGAGGCATGGAAGTACACATTTGCATTTGTCGACTCTCTGACTGTAAAGTCCACTATTTTGCTGGGAATCACCCGCCACGGCCCCAATGCAACGCTTTCTCTCTCGCAAATCACCGCAGAGCTTCCCAGCAAAGAGGCAGACGTCAATTGCCTATTCAGAATTCTGCGCTTCCTCGTGGTGAAGAATTTTTTTAGGGCCAAAATTGTGACCACTGATGGGGGTCTCGTTGAAATGAGATATGGACTGACAGCCACTTCTAAGTGGCTAGTGAAGAGAGACGGGATATCCATGGTACCCATGCTGGTGATGCAGAATGACCGCACAAGCATGGCACCGTGGCACCATTTTAACGAGTGCGTTCTCCAAGGGGCCGTTGCCTTCGATAAGGCTAATGGAAGGCGCATTTGGGATTACACTTCTGCACAACCTGAGTACAATGACCTGTACAACAAAGCCATGGCCTGCAATGCTGCCATCATCATGAAGGTCGTCTTGTCTAAATACAAGGGTTTCCATGGCTTGACTTCCCTGGTGGGCGTCGGAAGTGGCACTGGAACGGCCATTGCAGAGATTGTGAAGGCCTATCCTGCCATCAAAGGTTTCAATTACGATCTCCCCCATGTCGTAGCTATGGCTCCTGATATACTAGGGATGATATTGATAATAATAATTTTAAGGATTACTATATTGATTTAAAAGTGTCTCAACACTCTGAATTTCCTGCTATTCATTTTGATTTGATTTTTAATGTTGAACTTGTAAGCAACATAATGAAGGGGTGGAGCATATTGGCGGAGACATGTTTAAAAGCGTGCCCTCTACACACGCCGTATTCACAAAGGTACGTACGCACATCGAATTTGATGCTTGATTTTGTTTTTGTAATGCCAGATGATTTTCTGAATGGCTTTTTCTCCAAATTTCGCAGTGGATAATGCATGACTGGGCGGACGAAGAATGCATTCAAATTCTGAAGAATTTCAGAAAGACAATTGGAGAGAGAGGGAAGGTGATCATAGTGGATGTGGTATTGGATGCAGGAGAGAAGGCGACGCTGGATCCGAGTCTGGGTGTTTTGTCTGATCTGGTAGTGCTTGCGCACACCTCTGGTGGGAAAGAGAGGACGCAGGAGGAGTGGAAGAAAGTTTTAATGGAAGCAGGATTTCCTCATTTCAATGTCATTACCATACCAGCAATGCAGTCTATTATCGAGGCTTTTCCTTATTAGTTGTCCCTATCTATGTATTCTCTAGCTTTCTTTATTTGGCTTCCAAATGAATGGTGCAATTAGAGTGTGATGTGGCTTTTAGTACCTGCTGTTCAAAGGAATATTAATATAAAACATAATATAGTGCGTCTGTTTGGGTATCGTTATTTTAGAAAGTTTGAAAATATAATTTTACAATAAGATATTGTTATCTTAGAAAGTTAATAATGTAGATGAAAGATGAAAGATACCAGTTGTATTAGTATTGGTCATTATATTTTTACAATATTTTATTTATTTGTTTTTGTATTTTAAATGAGGAAATATAAAATATATATGTATAGAGTTATATTTCCATCTCCATAGTTGATAAAAGATTACGATTTTTTAAGTCATCATACAATCATAACACTTATAATATTTTAATAATGTATATTTCATAAATTATTATTGTGTAAAGTGAGTGAGCTTAAGCAATTTTGGGAATAAATTTTGACTTACGTGTAGAAATCTTGATTAAAAGAGAAAAATAAGGAGAGAATATTAAAGAGTCGATATCTCAAGTCAATGAATGAACTTGTAAATGTAAATCATCACCAAAGCACCAAACATTATGTTGAAGGAATAACATGAGCCCACTAAAACAAAAATAATATAACATTGGACTGTGCCCTTTTTTAGCATGATTGGGGTGGCATTGACAAAAGAGAATTCTTTGTATTCTAGGTTTATTGACTAGCAGTTGCCACAAACATGGAAGTTACACCAAAAGGGGGGTAATTTTACGTTTTGATAAAGTGGGGTTTTGTAAAGCAAAAGAGTTTAAATCAACAATTGTACTCTAATTAAAATCAATCACTGTTAACCATGTCTCACCTTTATGCGTGAAAATTTAAGCGATAATAATTTTATATTTATAGTGGACGTGATGATAGAAAATGAGGTTGTGTATGGAGGAGACGTTTTGTTTCACAATAAACTTTAGCAAAGACAAAGTGGTGGTGAAGGGAAAGTCCATACAATAATGAAGGTGGTGAAATATTTCAAGATGTGTTGAGCAATGATGATGAGGGGCAATGAGGTGATGGACTCAAAGAACCCTGTAAAAATACATGTGTAAAATTTAGTGATATGTCAATATGTCAATGCAATCTATA
>JARHVA010000292.1:2640000-2675000 GCA_037957365.1 Torreya grandis | reverse complement strand
GGGGTTTCAAGTAAGCCCATAGATATGCAAGATGAAGAATGGAATGTTCTTGATAGAAAGGCTCTGGGATCTATAAGATTGAGTCTGGCATCTTTTGTGATTTCTAACTTATCATAGGCAAAGACAATGGTAGAGTTAATGGATACTTTAGCAAATTTATATGAAAAGCCCTCAGCTTCAAATAAAGTATTTCTTATGAAGTAATTATTTAATTTGCAAATGCAGGAAGGTGGATCTATATCTACTCATCTAAATGATTTCCATGCAATAGTAAATCAGTTAAATTTAGTCAAAATAATTTTTGATGATAAAATTAAGGCTCTATTAATCTTATGCTCTTTACCTGAAAGTTGGCATAGCTTGGTAATGGTAGTTAGTAATAGTACATCTGCTTCAAATATCTTGAAAGTTGATGATGTTGTTAGTGTAATCTTGAATGAAGAAATTTGTAGGAAAAGCACAGAGGAAACGTCAGGTAATGCTTTAAGTTTTGAAAGTAGGGGAAGGCAAAAAGAGAAGGGCAAGCAAGGGAGATCAAGGTCTATGTCAAAGATGAGAGGTAGATCTAAATCCAAAAATAGTAGAAATATAATTTGCTAGAATTGTGGAAAGAAAGGGCATGCAAAGAAAGATTCCTGGTTGAAAGATAAAGAAGAAAATCAATATGAAAGTAATAAGGAAGCAAATGTTGTAGGTATTATTGCAGAAGATGCTCTTATATTTTCTTTGGATAATAAAATAGAATCTTGGGTTTTAGATTTTGGTGCTTCTTTCCATGCAACCCCAAATAGAGAATTTTTTAATGATTATGTCCATAGAGATTTTGGAATAGTCTATTTAAGAGATGATGAGCCTTGTAAAATTGTTGGAAAAAGAAACGTCCAGCTAAAATTGTAGAGTGGAAACACATGGGTGTTGAAGGATGTCATTCATGTACCCACCCTGAAGAGGAATCTGATTTTTGAAGGAAAGTTGAGGGATGAGGGTTGCACAGTAACTCTCACAGCTGAATCTTGGAAGGTTTCCAAGGGTGCACTTGTATTAGCCAGAGGTAAGAGAGTAGGTACTCTCTATTTATGTAATTGTATTACTGATAATTCTCATTCTATATTATCTACTTAAGATGTAGATGCAAAGTTGTGGCATTGTAGGCTTGGCCACATGAGTGAGAAGGGAATGACTGTTCTTAAGTCAAAAGGTAAGCTTTCAGATTTGAAATGCATAGATATAGATTTTTGTGAGCACTGTATTTTTGGGAAATAGAAGAGAGTGAGATTTCTCAAAATTGGGTCAACAAAGAAGAAGCACAAGTTAGAGCTTGTTCACATAGACGTGTGGGGACCAGCTCAGGTAGCTTTTATTAGAGGATCACAGTATTATGTTTCTTTCATTGATGATGCTACAAGAAAGGTATGGGTTTATTGCATAAAGAAGAAATCTGATGTTTTTGACACTTTTAAGAACTAAAAAACTTTAGTTGAGAATGAAATAGGTTTGAGATTGAAATGCCTTAGATCTGACAATGGTGGTGAGTACTGCAGCAAAAAGTTCAACAGTTACTATTTTATGTATGGAATACACAGTGAAAGGATGGTTCCAAGGACACCTCAGCAAAATAGAGTTGCTGAAAGGATGAATAGAATAATAATGGAGCGTGTTCAGAGTATGAGGTTACATGCTAGTTTGCCCTTACAATTTTGGGCAGAAGCTGTAGACACTACAGTTTACCTGATTAATAGAGGACCCTCTACTACTCTAGATGGTGGAATTCTAGAAGAGGCTTGGATAGGTAAAAAGGTACATCTTTCATTTCTCAAAGTTTATGGTTCTAAAGCTTTTGTGCACATTGATAAAGAAAATAGAAAGAAGCTGGATGCTAAATCTATGCGGTGCACTTTTATTGGTTATAGCTTTGAAGATTTTGGATTCCAGTTGTGGAATTTAAAAACTAATAAAAATTATTAGAAGCCGTGATGTTGTTTTAAATGAGAAAGTGATGTATAGTGATCAGCTCAAAAGGCTAAATAATACTGAGCAGGGCAATGTTGATTTGGACGAGGTTATGATCCAAGAAGATCTCACGGGTAATCACTCACAGGAAAACACAAACACTGACATCGGTCATTCAAAAATTGACGTCAGCCAGAAATAAATTGACATCAGTTGTATAAAAATTGATGTCAGTCAAGTGGAACCAACGTCGGTCAGTTATAAACCTAGAGATGACTGAGATCAGTCACTGATAGAGAATTTGGGTGGACAACAAGCTGTGTATGAGTCTCAAACACCCATCAAGAGGTCAGAAAGGGTAAGTAAACCTCCAATTCATTATTCCCCTTTATTATTCTACTTATTACTCACTAATAGTGGAGAACCAAAAAGCTTTGATGAGGCAATACAGGTAGAAACTAGGAAATAGTGGGAGCTTGGCATGAATGAGGAAATTGATTCCTTGAAAGAAAGCCAGCTGGAAAGAAAGCAATAAAAAATACATGGGTTTAAAGATTAAAGGAAGGTGAGAATGGACAAATGAGACATAAGGCCAAGTTGGTAGTAAGGGATTTACACAGAAACCAGGTATTGATTTTGGTGAAATTTTTTCTCTTGTAGTAAAAATGACTTCTATTCAGATTGTATTGTCTTTAGTTGCTATTGAGGATTTGCATCTTGAGTAGCTTGATGTTAAGACAGCATTTCTTCATGGAGATTTGGATGAAAAAATATATATGGATCAGCCGAAAGGATTTGAGGTCAAAGGTAAAGAGAAACTTGTGTGCAAGTTGAAGAAAAGCTTATATAGTCTTTAGCAAGCTCCAAGACAATGGTATTTGAGGTTTGACAGGTTTATGTCAGAGCATGGCTTTGGTAGATGTCAATCTGACCATTGTGTTTATTTTAAGAGATTGGATAATGGTAGATATATTATCCTATTACTGTATGTAGATGATATGCTTGTTGCAGGTTCACACATGCAAGATATTCATGAGCTTAAGGTAAAATTAGTTCACACATTTGACATGAAGGATTTGGGAGTAGCAAAGAAAATCCTTGGCATGAGTATTAAGAGAGACATGAAAAATCACCATTTGATTTTGTCTCATGAGATTATGTGAACAAGGTTTTGGAAAGGTTTAATATGCAGGATGCAAAATTGGTGAGCACACCTATAGCTGGACACTTCAAGTTGAGCAAAGAATAGTGTCCTAAATCACATGATGAGGTTGAGTACATGAGTAAAGTTCCATATGCTTCAGCAGTTGGGAGCTTGATGTATGCAATGGTATGTACTATACCTGATATAACCTAAGCAATGGGAGTTGTCAGTAAGTTTATGGCCAATCCAAGGAAGGAACACTGGAAAGCAGTTCAGTGGATTCTCAGATATCTGAGAGGGACCAGTAGTAGGCATTTATTCTATGGTGGGTCAAATACTTCTCTACATGGGTATGTAGATTCAGATATGGTAGGTGACTTGGATGGTAGGAGAAGCACCACAGGATATGTGTTCACTATTGGTGAAATGGCAGTTAGCTAGATTTCAAAGTTGCAGAAGGTTGTTTCCTTGTCTACTACAGAGGCAGAATACATTGCAGTCATAGAGGCTAGCAAGGAGATGATTTGGATGACTCAGTTCATGGAAGAGTTGGGAAAGGAGCAAGAGAGTTGCAGATTGTATAGTGATAGTCAAAGTGCAATTCATTTGGCAAAGAATTCAGCCTTTCATTCAAGAACCAAACATATACAGCTTAGGTACCACTTCATTAAACAGGTATTGAAGGATGGTGAGTTGAAGTTGGAAAATATCCATACAGATAAGAACCCTTCTGATATGTTAACAAAGCTGGTAACAAAGGAGAAGTTGAATCTTCATTCAACTTTTGTTGGTCTTCAAGATTGAGTTTGAAGATGGAGAAGCTAGAAGATGTTGCTGTACAGGTACAAGTGCAGCTATTTATCTCCAAGTGGGAGATTGTTGAGTTGTGGAGCTAAAAGCTTCATCAAATGAGCAAATGCAAAAGTTGTTGGAGTTCACAGTCACCGACATCAATCAAGAGTCGACCAGTGGCTATCAATGTCAGTCATGGATCGGTTGACGTTGGTCATATGCACGCAGATATGGACTAATGTTGGCCACATGTGCATCCAAAAGTCTATTTTTGTGGCAAAATAAATTGTTTGCATGAAAAGATTAACTGTTAGTATTGAGTCCGCATTTTCATTTTTGGCAGGACTGATTTGAACCTTTGATTAAGAGGTATATCTAATGGTGGAGAATGCATGCTCATGAATCCTAATATTATATAATAGGGTTAGATCTTCATAGCTTGTAAGTAAATACATATAAATGTGAATCAATCCAAGTGTTGGAGTTGGTTGTAATTGAGAGAGAAAACACTTGAGGGAAAGAGATGTGTACATCTGAGAGGTGTGAGAAGAAAGAGAGATTTCTTCATTGTATTTTCTTCTGGAAGAGTTTAATACAAGTTTTTGGGTTGTTTCTTGTATCTCATATTCTTTTCTATTTTTGGTTTCTGGTTACTTATTCTTTTTGGTTTAATTTTGTGTTTAGTTGCTTACACAAAAGTAGTCAATCTTGTTGTACGATCGTAACACATTGCCCCATGTAAAATTGAAATGTTAAATTTATTTTTTGGATTTATCATTTGTTAACTTAAATTTATTCAATTTTTCTAGTGGAAAATGGCACTATGTTATTTTATTGATATATGAGTTTAGTTATTATTAAATTTAGAATTCTGAATCTATTAATGAAAAGTGATCTGGCAGATGTATATAGGGATAGAAATGATCATAGATTATCATCCTCAACTAGACCAGAAGGGGATAGATTGAGATTAAAATCATGACGCTAAAAAAATAGCAAAAGAGTAGTACCATGAGGTCAACTATATAAGGAAAACAATATTTTTTTAAAAATAAAAATTATTTGGATTACAAGCTTTGAGATCCTACCAAAAATGTGACACTACAACTTTATCTAATGAAAAGATTCTTTAAGGTACAATCCATATTCAAATGAAAAATAAATGGACTACACAATAAAGAGAGAATGCGTTGAGAAAGGGTAAGAGGAAGGTTTGAATTTAATCATCTATCCTGCTAACTATTCCAGCCATTCTAGATTTACTTTGATAGAAAACATTTGAATCAAGAGCTATCATTATTTCAACAAATATACTAACCTAATTGACCAAATATTAATTATGAACATGTAACCCTCCCCCTTTCTTCCATCTCACCTCCTCCTTTGCTATGATTTCTTATTTTCCTCTAATAACCCCCTACTCTTTTCCTTTCTTCCTTCCTCTCTTTTTTTGTTACCATTTTCACATTCTAAAGGCTAATAAATAGAGGCCAACATTTAATTTTTTTCACCCAACTTCATTATACACTTCATCTACTTTATTATTCCCCTATGTGGCACAAAGGTTGAGTGGGATTTCACAAGGATAAAATATTCAAGTCAATGTTGAATTTAATCCCAACTATATTTTTGTCCCCCAAGGGTGACGTGTTAGTTGAACGTAGAAGATTTTATTTGAAAGAGAATTAAATAATTTAATTTTTTTAATATTATTTATTTTTCTATCTTACGGTAATTTTTTTTAACTAAAAACATTTAATGTATTCTCCCTAGTCATGCATGTTCTAGGCTATGTAAAAATCCTTTAATTACTATAGAAAGGGTAAAAATATTTCATTTAGCTTCATAAAATAATGTACTAAAAGAGGTTCGATCAAAAGGTAAACACTATAGCTAACCCATTGATGGGATCCTTATGTCATGATCGGTTCACTTGATTGACACCACATCTTTATTTTTTCTTGACACCTTATCATTTCCAACTCTAATAAATGATACCCTCCCTCTTTGTAGGTCTGGAGTAACATGTGTTACAATCACACACTTAAATGATACTAGTTAGTAGTTAATAAATTTAAACATTAACCAAAAATTAATATAACGCTAAAGTATTAACACATCCATAAATTGCTTTAAAATATTCTTGATTGCCCTGTACAACTCAATCTCAAAATATATGTTAGATTTGTGTATCTATCATTAATCATTATAAGCTTCAAAATAGTATAATGCATAATAATAATCATCTTAAGAATGTATCAATTTAGTTTGATAATCATACTAGTAGTCAATAGTAAATAAACATCAAAATTTTATCCAACTAAGTTCATATGGCACACGACATTGATATGTGTAAATAATTATTACATGCATATAAAAATGGGATATGACATCCTCCTCTCCTCAGAAAAGACAACAGCCTGATGTCCACTATAATATAAGTAATTAAGTAAACAAGCGTGGGAAATATTTGTATACTTCATCATAGTTTTCCCATGCTCACTTTCCTTTGTCCCTCTGGATGTTGCACTAGGAAACTTCCCTGTTCCAAAAAGTCAATTTGCAAGTAGGAACAATCCATAGGGGTTCTACTAGAACCACTCCCAGATCCTGTACTTGTAAAATTTTCCAAAAAAAAACATAAGACACATTTGCATGATAATATTTCAATAAAGAAACATGAAAAAAATTATGAAGTCAAGCAAGTATTGGTGGTAGTGTATGTCTATAGGTAATCAAGTTAATAAACTCAAGGACATCAAATGGTCCTACATGTCTTGGTGCTTGTTTGGATGACTTCCCAAACATGATATAACTTTTCTATGGTTTTACCCTAAAAAACCTTATTCCTTAAAAAATTTAAAGAGTCCGCTTCTTATCAGCATAACTCTTTTGCTTACCTCCAACCTTGAAAATCATTTTTTGAATGAGCTTACCTTGTTCCTCCATATCCTATAGCATTTTTGGACCAATCATAACTCTATCACTTGCATTATCCTAACTAAGGGGTATATGGCACTTCCTACTATAAAGTGCCTCAAAGGGAGCCATGCCAAGAGTCAAATGATGTGAATTATTATATACAAACTCTATAAACTTTATATAATAATGAGCTAAGCCCATGAAACTATGGACTTTGTGAACATTCTTAGGAGATGGCCATTACTTGATGGCTAGAATATTAGCATGAACAACTAAAATAGCTTCATCTAGAATTTTGTGTCCTAAGTAATGTACCCTCTTTTGGAATAAGACATAATTAGACAACTTGTCATAAATCTTATGCTCTCTTAATTGTTGCATCAATAATAAAAAATATCAAACATTTTCCTATTTAGATTTTGAATAACTCAAAATGTCATCCAAAAATACCAAAACAAAGTTGTCTAAATAGTCCTTAAATATGCTACTCATTAGGTTCATGAATGTTACTAAAGCATTCGTAAGCCTGAAAGGAAGCATTGTGAGCTCGTACTACCTATAATGAGTCTTGAAAGTAGCTTTTGGAATGTCTTTGTCTTGAATGCTCAATTGATGATAACTTGACCTTAGATCTATTTTATAAAACATTGTTGCCCCTTGCATTTGACTAAAGAAATCATCAATACATGGCAAAGGATATCAATTCTTCACTATTATTTTATTGAGCATTCTATAGTCAATACAAAGCTTAAGGGTGCCACCTGTATTTTTAATAAAACCATTAGATCACCTCAAGGAGATACGATTGCATGGATAAGACATTTGGCTAACAGTTCCTATAATTGAGCCTTTAATTTGAACAACTCAGTTGTCATAATTAGGTAAGGGGATTTTGACTTGGGCTCTGACCAAAGGATGATATAAATTGAGAAATTAAGTTCTCTCTTAGGTGGAAGACCTGGTAGTTCATCAGGAAAAACATCACTAAAATCACATAAAAAAGGGTAATCTTCTATCGTGGGTTCTTTCCCCTCTTCCACTTCATCAATTTATATTGTAAAATGAATACATCCTTTTCATTTATCTTTCTTCAACTACATTAAAAATATTTCCCTTATATTAGCTTCACATTTTAATCACACAAATCTAGACTATTCTTCATCATCTACACATGATATTGTTTTGTCAAAGAAATCAATGTTTGCTCAGTGCTTCCATAACCATTTTAATCCAAGTATCACATCATATGGTCTTAGGGGGGCCACATATAGGTCTATAGTATTAGTGAATCATAAAAGCTCTAACTTAGCTTCAAACAAACATTTCTATAACTTTTTCATTGCTTGATGTTCATAATAGACTGACCAAGGATTAGACATAAAACTAAGATTTTTTTATCTTTCTAATAATTTTAGGAGATATAAAACACTCGGATGTTGTTGTATCAATAAGCATAGTAATGGGACAACCAAAACGTTTACCTACTACCTCCACTAGTATCACTTGAAAATCAACTGCCTCCATTGGTGTCTTAGATTAGACATCATTAGATCAGTGAGGACATTGGCTAGCATATTGATCACCTACATAATTAAAGCACACACATTTCTTCTCTTGAGATTTTTCCTCATCACTGAATTTTCCATTGTTGATGTTATTGTTGTTATTACTGATATTACCATTTCATCCCTAATATCTATTATCGAATTTTCCTAAATTCCCAAACTTGGAACTATTCCCAGAAACTATATTTCTATTCCTACCAATTTTTTTCACTTTCTAAAACTTCTTCATAAAGGGAGGGCAGTTTTTATGTTGAAACTGCTTCCCTTAGTAATAGAATTCCTTAATAGCTGATACAAAGGTCTTCAGTTTCTTCTATTTTATAGGTTTTTCAAAAACTTCATCCATAGTAGTATATCCATGGAGGTTGACACCGGTGCTAATTTTAGGGTTTAAACCCAAAATAATCTTGCTAATATGAAGCTTCTCATCAGTTTGAGACTTTGGTACATATTTTAGAAGTTGAGTGAAACTCTCCCAATAAGTAATGATTGACATATCTCCTTGTTGGAGATTCTAAAACTCTATCATATTTATATCAAAGTATGACTATGGCAACCATATTTTTTTCTCCACCCTAAAGTACTAACTCATTGTACTTAGGTTAGGTTATCCACTTCAGGTCTCTTAAAAATTTGGTTTAAAATTGAGGTCACTTGGGTGGGTGCACATTACAAATATTTCCATTAGGATTTTCATGATTTTTCTCAACTACATTCTAGTCATCTTCATCATTGATTGGATTTTTTAGGTTTTCTTCATGACCTTGTCTATAAGTAAGGTTTTGTACTTGCTATTCCATGATACCCATCCTCTCTTGAGTTACAGTTACCATATCTAATATTTGGTCAAGCTTAGCTTCAAAATATTCCTCATTTTGATCACTTCCATCATTTTTATGTGTTTGGGCCATAGTAACTTGGTAGGATAAAATTGTAGAAACTCAAAAATATAGCAAACCCATTATGCTTGAGTGTTGATGGTAGGCTTTGATACCGTGATGTGACATCCCCTTCAGGGTATAATTAAACTAACTATTTTTTACTAAATATACTTTTAGATTAACTATCTAACATAAAGTTATATCACATAATCTTAAACCATACATACATTTAGAATTATATCAATAATTGGGAGAGCAACGCATTTTGACCAGTTTAGCTTATCAATCTACTTCCTCAATAATATACCATAGTAAATTCTATGCACTTAAAATAACTTGCATAAATCAAAAGTGTACTATAATTTGTTTTGCATCCATTAATCACATGATATACACTTAACATAAACTAAATGTAATTTATATCATAATATCAACATCTCAAACATATGTTTCTAAGATAAATACTTATTAAAACAATTTTATTTTATCAATTTCACTCATTCACTATCATAATGAACTGTGACATTTAACTATACATTACAATAGTAGAATACATTTATTTATTAACTTGAACATCTAATTATCATTTAAAATTAACAACATTATAAATCATAAATATATGATATGAGTTATATAACTAAGACTGAATCAAATGTCCTTATTAATTTATAATTTTAGTAATTACCATAATCATCTTTGCTTAACATTTGATCCTTTATAAATTGAGTAAGTAGATGAGTTATCATAGATCTTTAATAAACCAAATTGATGTAAATAAGGAGTATATTATATAGGTATTTTCCTCCAACCACAGAGCCTTTTAGATCCCCTGCACACCTTTCATCCACTAAGAGTGGCCCTACCTTTAACGAGTAGGATAGATAAGAGTCTAAAAACTAAGAAAGAGATCATTTACCAACACCGTGGCTACTCAACATTTCTTATTGTGAGTGTGACTTTGAATCGAGACTACAATTAAAATATTCACAATGTATACTACTCATATACATTACTTATAACTATAAGTGTTTAGATTCACCAAGTACCCCTTGTTGAATCTTAACTCATTGGGTAACTGAATTACTATGAGATCATGCTTTACATGAGTGTCCCATACCACCCACATAAATCATTGACTTATCCATATGTTGAGGAATTATTAGTTTATTAATATAAGGATCTTATTATAACCTAATTTATTATCTTTGATTTCTATGTTTTGATGCTCAGTACAGTCATTCTTTCCTCAAAATAAAACTTTCACCCTACCTCTTATTTACTCATTAAGGAAACTTGATGATGGTTAAGCTAGGTTTAAATTTAGTAAAATCTAAATGATGATTATTCATCTTTATCCATTTATACATGATTCTACCATAGTTATATAACCCCAAGAACTCCATTTAAATAATGCTAACTATATAGTTATTGAACTAGCTCCTGCATTATTGGTGATGTCCTTTAAGGATTTCAATTTTTTTTTGATAAAATAATTAACTAAACATAAATTCATCTACTGTGTGGGATTATTACTCCTAAAATTTTGACTTATTTATACATAGTAATAGGTTATTACCAAAAATATTGCTTCAAATCGATAAATTTTGTATTCATAATGCTTTTATCTAAAATCATATTTTAATATAGTACAATATGATTTTAGTGGCATGGATATGAAGATAATATTAATTTTTATTCTATTATATTGTGTTTCCATTTCCTAATATAAATTTCATGTTGACATAGAAAATTACATTTTACTTTATTTTTATCAAGTGCTCCTTTATTTTTTATAAACTGATTCAAACACATTATTATTACTCCTTAGAAACTAGTTTAAAGTTATCAGTGAATACAAATCTTTACGAACTAAAATAATAAGTTTGAATCTTTGGGCAAAATATTTAATTTGGAAAACATTGCATATACATTTTATTCTTTTCACATAAAAAGATGACTCAAGAGATGCAAAACCATGGTGATATGGTAGAGTAGAAAGAGATTAATATGTATTAAAAAAATAAAAATAAAAGGTGTCAATGTAAATTTAAGATTTTGACTACTATCAAAAGATTTCCATACCTATTATTGCAAATACAAAAACAAAACTAAGGAATTCTACTAGTGTAAAAGTATATTTTAGGATTAACGTGCCAAGTTTACAATTGTTTCCAGTGGACATTTATCTAATACAAAAGGGGTTATTATATGTTATAAATTTTATGATGTTTTTATTTTACCCACTATCAAATTTTTTTCCTAGCTAAATGGTTAAAAGAATAAAAATTGGTTTATTTTTGTACAGATAAAAATTCCATTATAAAGCATCACCCCAATTGTAGATAGGTGAGAAGTAAATAAGCATCGATCATATAAGGCAAGAAGCAAAAAACACACAAAGGTGGCCAAGGGGCCAAGCAAACAAGGGCCATGGAAAGATGTCACTCAAATTGGGAAAGAAAGCATATAAGACATATTCAAATACCACATATACATATAATTGGAAATAATTAAACTTGGCACAAGGGCCACAATCACATAGAAGAGTATAAGCAAAGGACATTGGCAAATGTCCTAAGGCGCATACAATAGATAAAATAAGTACTGAGAAAGTCAATCACATCTAGCTACACAAAATAATAAAGGAAAGCATGTAATGTACTAGAAATACAAATACATCTAACTAATCAAAGAAAGAAGTGAAATTACACAAAACATGTAGTACAAGACTAGGTAGATTATAAGAAATACACAAGTGCTATATACTAGTGAATGTCGATAAAGTAATCTATATAAACTAGTAAGTAATGTACATCAACATAATAACTAGAGTGTTTGGTGTAAGAATGGCATAACTTGGATGGTGTAGTGATGTAGAAAATGCTCCCAATGGGTAGATATATCGATGTGTGTCTTGAATGTAAAAGTAAGATGCCCCCTTAATAGGTAAAGTGAAGCAATCATGGATCTGGATGTCACTGCACATACTCAAATAAGATAAGGTGAAGCATGGTAATGTAGATAAATCAACAAAAAAGAGCACATAGTAGAGAATGGAAGTCTCGCATGGTAGTAGCCATGAAGTTGGTAAACGATCTCTTTCTCAATTTTTAGAATCTTATCTATCCTACTCATGAAGTGTAGGGCCACTCTCAGTAGATGAGAGGTGTTCAGAGGATTTATACAGGTTTGTGGTTAGAGGCATAACCCTTTATGATATTTTCCATCTCTGCATCAATCTGGTGTACTAAGGATCTGCAATAACTCCTCTACTTAGTTGACAAAGGATCAAATGTTAAATGAAGATGATTATGGTAATTATTTATGTACACTGTTGAAGTATGTTTGTTAAAATGGTAAATTAATAAGGACATTTGATTCAATCCTATTTGTATCATTCAGATCATGTAAGTATGATTTATAATGTTGTTAGTTTGAAATGATAATTGGATGTTCAAGTTAAGAAATAAATGTATTATGTTATTGTAATGTATAGTTAAATGTCATAGTTCATTGTGATAATGAATGAGTGAAATTGATAGAATAGAATTGTTTTAATAAATCTTTATTTTAACTACTTATATTTGAGATGTTGATATTATGATATAAATTATATTTAGTTTGTGTTTAGTTTATGACATGTGACTAATGGATGCAAAACAAATTATAGTACACTTTTGATTTAAGCAAGTTATTTTAAGTGCATAAAATTTATTATGGTATACTGTATAGGAAGTATATTGATAAGCTAAACTGATCACTATGAGTTGTTCCTCCAATGCTCAATATAATTCTAAATGTATGGTTTAAGATTATGTGATATAAACTTTTATTTAGATATTTAATGTAAAATTATAAGTGTGTGTGTGTGTGTGTGTGTGTGTGTGTGTGTGTGTGTGTGTGTGTGTGTGTGTGTGTGTGTGTGTGTGTGTGTGTGTGTGTGTGTGTGTGTGTGTGTGTGTGTGTGTGTGTGTGTGTGTGTTTATATGTATGTATGTATGTATGTATGTACACACACACACACACACACACACACACACACACACACACACACACACACACACACACACACACACACACACACACACACACACACACACACACACACACACACACACATATATAATTTAAGAGTCTACTTCTTATCAACATAAGTCTTTTGTTTATCTTCAACCACGAAAAGTATTTTTTAAAATAGATTAACTTGTTCCTCCATATCCTAGAGCATTTCTGGGCCAATCACAACTCTATAACCTAGATTATCCTAAGGGGTATACGAAACTTCCTACCATAAAGTGCCTAAAAGGGAACTATGCCAAGACTCGAATGATATGAATTATCATACATGAACTCCACAAAATTTATATAATATTGAGATAATCCGATGAAACTATGGACTTTGTGAACATTCTTAAGAGATGGCCATTACTTGATGGCTCAAATCATAGCAGGGTGAATAAAATAGCTTTAGCTGAATTGATGTGTCCTAAGTAATGCACCCTCTTCTGGAAGAACACATAGTTAGATAACTTGCCATAAATCTTATACTCTCTTAATTTTTCCATCACTAATGAAAAAATACCAAACATCTTCCACTTCAAATTTTGAATAACTCAAAATGTCATCCAAAAATACCAAAACAAAGTAATCTAAGTAGTCCTTGAATATGATATTCATTAGGTTCATGAATGCTGCTAGAGAATTTGTAAGCCTGAAGAGAACAATTATGATATCGTACTACCCATGATGAGTTTGAGTCCTCAATTGATCATAATGTGACCTTAAATCTATTTTAGAAATAATTGTTTCTCCTTGCATTTTATTAAAGAAATCATCAATGTATGGCAATGAATATATATTCTTCACTATTGCTTTATTGGGAATTTCTATAGTCAATACAAAGCTTAAGGGTGCCATCCTTATTTTTAATAAAAACCATTGGATCACCCCACAGAGATATAATTGGATGGATAAGACATTTGGCTAATATTTCCTACAATTGAGCCTTTAAATCAAACAACTGAGTTCTCCTCATTAGGTAAGGGGATTTTGAATTAGGCTCTAGCCCAAGGATAATATACATTGAGAAATTGATTTCTATTTTTGGTGGAAGCCCTGGTAGTTCATCAGAAAAAACATCACAAAAATCAAACACAAAAGGGTAATCTTCTATCATGGGTTATTTTCTCTCTTCCACTTCATCAAGTTGTACCCTAAAAATAATACATCCTTTTCATTTGGATTTCTTCAACTGCATCACAAAGATTTCCCTTGGAGTAAATTCACATTTAACTTGCACAAATCTAGAATATCCTTCATCATCTAGACATGATATTATTTTAGCAAAGAAATTAATGGTAGCTCAATGCTTCCACAACCAATTTACTCCAATTATCACATCATACAATCTTAGGGGGGCCACATATAGGTCTATAATAGTAGCAAATCATAAAATATCTAACTTAGCTTCAAACTACCCATCCTCTCTTGAGTAACAATTACCATATCCAATACATGGTCAAGCTTAGCTTAAAATTCTTCTCCATTTTGATTGCTTCCATCATTTTTGTGTTTGGGCGATAGCAACTTGGTAGGATAAAATAATAACAACTAAAAATGTAGCAAGCCCATTAGGACTGAGTGTTAATTCTGGGATTTGATACCACGATGTGACACCCAATTTAGGGTATAATTAAACTAGTTATTGTTTAATATATATAGTTTTATATTAACTATCTAACGTAAAGTTCTATCACATATTCTTAAACCATACATACATTTAAATTTTTTTAATGAGAGTACAATGGTGTGTTGATGTCTAGGGTAATCTAACTAGTTGGCAACATAACGTAGTGGTCATGAAATAATTAGGGAAACCACTGTTCATGTAATTGACACCCTATATTGAAAGTCTCTATTATGAGCCTCCAGCAAGGAAATGTACATATGAAAAGGCATTACATTTTTTTATAGATAATGTAACATTTTGAATCATTTTTTTTGTGAACAGGAGGTTGGGGTATAAGATTGACATTAACATTCATAAGAGGAGAAGGTGTGAAATGTTGATAGCATTTATTCAAAACAACTTTTAGAGGTTTATTATCCATTTTAAAAATGTGGTTTTTCATTTAGATAATTTTATGTGTATTCGTAGTTTTCATAATGGACATTTAATCGATAATGTTCCTTTAGTGCATTTGCATGCCCATAAAAAGAGTCACTATGATTACCCCTATAATTGTCATCTATGTTATTTATTTTTAAGGATTCATTCTCCTTTCTTTAATTATCTAAATAAAGGGAATGCTTGATCTCTCATAATTTGGGATCCCAATGACTCACCTATACTATTTTAAATATGATAAGAAAAGAGATTCTCTTCATGACCAACACTTCTTATCAACATAAGTATTTTGTTTATCTTCAACCTCGAAAAGTATTTTTTAAAAGAGATTAACTTGTTCCTCCATATCCTAGAGCATTTATGGGCCAATCACAACTATATAAACCTTGATTATCATAACTAAGGGGTGTACGATACTTCCTACCATAAAGTACCTAAAAGGGAACTATGCCAAGACTCGAATGATATGAATTATCATACATGAACTCCACAAACTTTATATAATAGTGAGATAATCCCATGAAACTATGGACTTCGTGAACATTCTTAAGAGATGGCCATTACTTGATGGCTCAAATCATAGCAGGGTGAATATAATAGCTTTAGCTGAATTGATGTGTCCTTAGTAATGCACCCTCTTTTGGAAGAACACAGTCAAATAACTTGCCATAAATCTTATACTCTCTTAATTGTTCCATCACTAATGAAAAAATATCAAACATCTTCCACTTCAAATTTTTAATAACTCAAAATGTCATCCAAAAATACCAAAACAAAGTTATCTAAGTAGTGCTTGAATATGATATTCATTAGGTTCATGAATGCTGCTAGAGAATTTGTAAGCCTGAAGAGAATAATTATGATCTCGTACTACCCATGATGAGTTTGAATCCTCAATTGACCATAATGTGACCTTAAATCTATTTTATAAATAATTGTTTCTCCTTGCATTTTATTAAAGAAATCATCAATGCATGGTAATGAATATATATTCTTCACTATTGCTTTATTGGGAACATCTATAGTCAATATAAAGCTTAAGGGTGCCATCCTTATTTTTAATAAAAACCATTGGATCACCCCAAGGAGATATACTTGGATGGATAAGACATACGGCTGATATTTCCTATAATTGAGCCTTGAAATCGAATAACTTAGTTCTCATCATTAGGTAAGGGGATTTTGAATTAGGCTCTAGCCCAAGGATGATATAAATTGAGAAATTGATTTCTATTTTTGGTGGAAGCCCTGGTAGTTCATCAGAAAAAACATCACAAAAATCAAATACAAAAGGGTAATCTTCTATCGTGGGTTATTTTCTCTCTTCCACTTCATCAAGTTATACCCTAAAAAGAATACATCCTTTTCATTTGGATTTCTTCAACTACATCACAAATATTTCCCTTAGAGTAAATTCACATTTTACTTTCACAAATCTAGAATATCCTTCATCATCTAGACATGATATTATTTTAGCAAAGAAATTAATATTAACTCAATGCTTCCACAACCAATTTACTCCAATTATCACATCATACAATCTTAGGGGGGCCACATATAGGTCTATAATAGTAGCAAATCATAAAATATCTAACTTAGCTTCAAACTACCCATCCTCTCTTGAGTAACAATTACCATATCCAATACATGGTCAAGCTTAGCTTAAAATTCTTCACCATTTTGATCGCTTCCATCATTTTTATGTGTTTGGGCGATAGCAACTTGGTAGGATAAAATAATAACAACTAAAAAATGTAGCAAGCCCATTAGGACTGAGTGTTAATTCTAGGATTTGATACCACAATGTGACACCCAATTTAGGGTATAATTAAACTAGTTATTGTTTAATATATATAGTTTTAGATTAACTATCTAACGTAAAGTTCTATCACATATTCTTAAACCATACATACATTTAAAATTTTTTAATGAGAGTACAATGGTGTGTTGATGTCTAGGGTAATATGACTAGTTGGCAACATAACGTAGTGGTCATGAAATAATTAGGGCAACCACTGTTCATGTAATTGACACCCTATATTGAAAGTGTCTATTATGAGCCTCCAACAAGGAAATGTACATATGAAAAGGCACTACATTTTTTTATAGATAATGTAACATTTTGAATCATTTTTTTTGTGAATATGAGGTTGGCGAATAAGATTGACATTAACATTCATAAGAGGAGAAGGTGTGAAATGTTGATAGCATTGATTCAAAACAACTTTTAGAGGTTTATTATCTATTTTAGAAATGTAGTTTTGCATTTGGATAATTTTATGTGTATTGGTATTTTTCATAAGGGACATTTAATCGATAATGTTCCTCTAGTGCATTTGCATGCCCATAAAAAGAGTCGCTATGATTACCCCTCTAATTGCCATCTATGTTATTTATTTTTAAGGATTTAGTCTCCTTTCTTTAATTATCTAAATAAAGGGAATGCTGGATCTCTCCAAATTTGGGATCCCAATGACTCACCTATACTATTTTAAATATGATAAGAAAAGAGATTCTCTTCATGACCAACACTTATCTAGATAAGAAAGCTTTAAGCATGTACATTCTACTAATACCACACTTGATAGATGAAATATCAGCAAGATGATTCTCTCTTTTATCATATGGATTTGATAACTCTTTAATGAGATGTTTACCAACATGAAATGATTGGAAAGCCACTATATATTTCTTAATAGATTAGATGTGATATCGCTGACTTCTATCCATCCAGTATTGCTCTTGGTCCTTTCTCAAGCACACCTACACCAAATGTAACATATCATGAATGAAAATAAAGCAAATTTTATGCCTTGAAATCACTATTAACCTCAAAATAACCATACCCCACATAATGGATCATAAAACATGCTTCTTGTAATAAATTGATTATCCCATTTCTGTTTGGGCATTTGAAACCCAAAGACTCAAAAATGTCAGACATATATTCCTAAGGTCCTTGATCCACAATCTCTCCTCCAAATAATAAGATGATATCATCAAATAATTTGTATGTATTAGGAACATGTTGTAGAAGAGAGATCAACATTATCCCATCAAGGACATGGGAAATTTGGCACAAGCATCTGATGTCTAGAATGTTATAACACTGTTCAATCCTATTGAAATTCCATCCATCAAAAAAGCTTTAGGATGAGTAAATAGCATTACCCTACATAAAATTTTAATAGAAAACACAAAATTTCCATGTTTTAGTAATGCAAATTTAATTTTTTTAACTTTATTCTATTACCAAAGAACTTTCCCTAAATATCACACCTATGATGACTCTATTCTATTGACCTCCATAGATTCCATGACACATTTAGTCTCCAACTATTTTGTCACCATAAATTTTGAGTCCTAAAAGTTAGAATAAATAAGACTATAGTTAATCATGTGAATAATATTAAATAGCAAAAATCTAAGAAGCATTTGTACCATCTAAGATGGAATTTTTGAAAAAACATTCAGCACATAGTCTATGATAATCTTGGTCGATTGGATTTCAAATATGACTACTTATAGCCATAATACAAATCAAACATGCAATAAGTGGCATAAAACAAAAATTGAAAAAAACCATTAAGGAGCGCTTAATAAAAAACATTTCTCTGGCATAACTACCTACCTTCATAAATATGTCAATATATGGATCTGGTTTGATGCCTGCCTATTTCTCTCATCTTGAAAGTTATTCTAATAGGTTTGTAAGTAACATGAATATTTAGTCTTGTGAAAAAATAGAAAAGCATTGTAGTTGTGTGGATTGCATACACAAGAACTCTCTATATCCTAACCTAACACCTTAACATTGGCCAAATAATTCCAATGTTTCACTTATGGTCATTTCTACATTGTGTAAATCATTTAGCAGATGTATGTGTATGTTCTCTATGCCATAAATTATGTCAATGAGTGTCCATTGTATGTCACATTTCTAGTAATCTATTTTTTTTTAAGTCAAATTTTCATAAATTTTTGGATATGAATGTTACCACATTAATCTTTTCTCTAGATATCAAATAGGGCATGAGAAATAAATTGTTGTATTGACTAAGATAGACTTGAGAATTTGGGACCAAATATAGAAATAAATGGATCCAAACATTTTAATAGAGATGAAAAAAATCCTAGATTCTCTAAACAACATATTCACTCTCTATGTATGATAAAATAAATAGTAGTTGAACTTACTCTGAGATTGAGGTCAAGTTCCCCAACCAAAGTTGTTAGCAATGTAGTTTTTATCACACCATGTCATCCTAAATGGATCAATGACATGTTGATTACAAGAAAGAAATTTCTCAGTAAAAAATAAGAATTGTAGACTTCCTATTCCTTAATAGGTTATCATAGATGTCTAAAATCCGTCAATCCACTTAACAGAGATCAAAGCATCTTTGAAATAGTCTAGACATCAAGCAAAAGGAATCAGAAGCAAGCAACAAAAAGTAGAAGCGAGCATTATACAATCTATTTATTGAAATGGTTTGAACTAGATTTGAAGGGAATAAATCTATTTGTATTGAGTGCCTCTAGGCTTCAAAAACACCCATGACTATGCCCTCACCCTCGGTGTTTGCAATCAACTTCTTATTGAAGATATGGGAACCAAACAGAGTATTGACTCTGTTTCACCAAATACAACCAATGGGTATCCAACCTGGTCAGCTCACCTTTGCCACCATAGTCCAAACTTATGTCAAAACAAAAAAAATTAAATAAGGTATCGACACCCATAAAAAATTGGGAATTTGTCACCTCCAAAAATGTGATCCCGCATAGATGAAAAGTATTCTATTTTTGATCAAAGATTTAACTAGTAAAACAATCCCCTACCATGTTCCAATCTGACCTATATGCATCTCATTATCAATATATTCTCGTGACCCTTATTATACCCAATACATAGGATTTATTTGTAGCACCCTATGGAAAGTCTCTATCCTTCTAAAACCATGAATCCATGTTGTCCCAAGCCTTAGCCGAGCTATAGAGAAACACAGTAAAATCCATTGTGTAATACCCTAAATAGTCCCTCTGATATCCATACTTTTAATGATGGGCCCTTTTTTCAAGTTTCTTTTAGCAATGGTTTTCATAATAATTATAATATTATGAATTTATAAAAAATTAAAAAAAGAGATGTTAAAGATGATATTATGATTCATCTCAAAACAACCCCCCTTGTAGTAGTTAGCTAACCCATGGGGGCTTCAAATATTCAATATTACTACACAACAAATCTTTACTTTTACGAGGATGGGCTCATCCATCCTTCGAGCTATAGTGTGTTCTAATTACATTGTGCAATGTGATATTTACCCCAATATTTATTTTTTAGTTAATTATTTTTAATTAAATATTTATTTTTTAGTTACTTCTATACTCAATAAAAAAACTGTTTTTTAGTTACTTTCTATACCTAATAAAAATATTATTTTTTAATGTTACAATAATTTATGTTTTTTTTTTTCAAATCATATTCAAACCATGTATCTAGTCACATACATATTATTTATGAGGATGGGCTCATCTAAACAAATTTCAAATACACTTTGTTGTTACTTAAATATTTATTTTTTAGTTACTTTTTATACCTAATAAAAGAAATTAATTTTTAAAATGACACATACTATAAAATTATTTTAAATCTTATTCAAATCACGTGTCTAATCGTATAAATTGAAATGGATGGCATTTAAAAATTCACTTTAAGAAATGTATTACATTAACCATCTATTCAAACATGTAATCCAGAAAATATTAATTGTTTAAATACTTTCTATATCAAATAAAAATATATATGACAATATTTTATTCAAACCACGTGTACAGTGACCATCTACTCAAACATGTAATCCAAAAGATTTTAATATTTTATTTACTTTCTATATCTAATAAAAATATATATGACAATATTTTATTAAAACCACGTATATGGACGATGACAATATTTTATTCAAACCATGTGTATGGACGACACGAAAAAAAAAAAAGACAAATCTCTAAAAATGGAAATTAGCTCTAAGTAGTAATATATAACTAGAACTAGTTAATCCCGTAACAGTCAATTTATTCTCCCTCGTTATTTGACTATGCAAGTGGGATAATCAATTTAATTGAATGTGACGTGACTGGCAACAAACTAAGTGCAAGTGTCCAGATAAAATTAAAATCTATTTTAAATATCATTTTGTTGCCTATAAATATCTGTGTTGTGTTGAGGAGCTACTAACCAAAATCCAGGTTTTGGTTTTGTTACTTTGATTCGTCGACCATGAACAGCGCAGCAGCTAACAAGCACCACATCAGCCTGTTCGAAAGTGAGGAAGAATTGGCCGGACAAGCGGAGGCATGGAAGTACACGTTTGCGTTTGTCGACTCTCTGACTGTAAAGTCCGTTGTTTTGCTGGGAATACCCGACATGATCGCCCGCCACGGCCCCAACGCAACGCTTTCTCTTTCGCAAATCGCCGCGGAGCTTCCCAGCAAAGAGGCGGACGTCAATTGCCTATTCAGAATTCTGCGCTTCCTCGTGGCGAGGAAGTTTTTCAGGGCCGAAATTGTGACCACCGATGGGGGGCTCGCTGAAATGAGATATGGACTGACGGCCGCTTCCAAGTGGCTGGTGAAGAGAGACGGGATATCCATGGTACCCATGCTGCTGATGCAGAATGACCGCACAAGCATGGCGCCGTGGCACCATTTTAACGAGTGCGTTCTCCAAGGGGGCGTTGCCTTCGAGAAGGCCAACGGCAAGCGCATTTGGGATTACGCTTCTGCTCACCCTGAGTACAACGACCTGTACAACAAAGCCATGGCCTGCAACACTGCCATCGTCATGAAGGCCGTCTTGTCTAAATACAAGGGTTTCCAAGGTTTGACTTCCCTGGTGGACGTCGGAGGCGGCACCGGAACGGCCATTGCGGAGATTGTGAAGGCCTATCCTGCCATCAAAGGCTTCAATTACGATCTCCCCCATGTCGTAGCTACGGCTCCCGATATACCAGGCATGATATTGATAATAATAATTTTAAGGATTACTATATTGATTTTTAAAGTGCCTCAACACTGAATTTCCTGCTATTCATTTTGATTTGATTTTTAATGTTGAACTTGTATGCAACATAATGAAGGGGTGGAGCATATTGGCGGAGACATGTTCAAAAGCGTGCCCTCTGCACACGCCGTATTCACAAAGGTACGTACGCACATCGAATTTGATGCTTGATTTTGTTTTTGTAATGCCAGATGATTTTCTGAATGGCTTTTTTTCCAAATTTCGCAGTGGATAATGCATGACTGGGCGGACGAAGAATGCATTCAAATTCTGAAGAATTTCAGAAAGGCAATTGTAGAGAGAGGGAAGGTGATCATAGTGGATGTGGTTTTGGATGCAGGAGAGAAGGCGACGCTGGATCCTAGTCTGGGTGTTTTGTCAGATCTGGTAGTGCTTCCTCGTTTCAATGTCATTGCCATACGAGCAATGCAGTCTATTATCGAGGCTTTTCCTTATTAGTTGTCCCTATCTATGTATTCTCTAGCTTTCTTTATTTGGCTTCCAAATGAATGGTGCGATTAGAGTGTGATGCGGCTTTTAGTACCTGCTGTTTAAAGGAATAATAATATAAAACATAATATAGTGCGTCCGTTTGGGTATCGTTATTTTAGAAAGTTTGAAAATATAATTTTACAATAAGATATTGTTATCTTAGAAAGTTAATAACGTAGATGAAAGATGAAAGATACAAGTTGTATTAGTATTGGTCATTATATTTTTACAATATTTTATTTTAATTTCTTTTTGTATTTTAAATGAGGAAATATAAAATATATATGTATAGAGCTGTATTTTCCTCTCCATAGTTGATAAAGGATTACGATTTTTTAAGTCATCATACAATCATAACACTTATAATATTTTAATAATGTATATTTCATAAATTATTATTGTGTAAAGTGAGTGAGCTTAAGCAATTTTGGGATTAAATTTTGACTTATGTGTAGAAATCTTGATTAAAAGAGAAAAATAAGGAGAGAATATTAAAGAGTCGATATCTCAGGTCAATGAATGAACTTGTAAATGTAAATCCTCACCAAAACACCAAACATGATGTTGAAGGAATAACATGAGCCCACTAAATCAAAAATAATATAACATTGGACTGTGCCCTTTTTTAGCATGATGGGGGTGGCATCGACAAAAGAGAATTCCTTGTATAGCAGGTTTATTGACTAGCAGTTGCCACAAACATGGAAGTTACACCAAAAGGGGGGTAATTTTACGTTTTGATAAAGTGGGGTTTTGTAAAGCAAAAGAGTTTAAATCAACAATTGTACTCTAATTAAAATCCATGACTGTTAACCATGTCTCACCTTTTATGCATGAAAATTTAAGTGATAATAGTTTTATATTTATAGTGGACGTGATGGTAGAAAATGAGGTTATGTATGGAAGAGACGTTTCATTTCACAATAAACATCAGCAAAGACAAAGTGGTGGCGAAGGGAAAGTCCATACAAATAATGAAGGTGGTGAAATATTTCAAGATGTGTTGAGCAATGATGATGAGGGGCAATGAGGTGATGGACTCAAAGAACCCTGTAAAAATACATGTGTAAATTTCAGTGATATGTCAATATGTCAATGCAATCTATAGCTTCCTTTGACCTATTATAAATAGCCAATACATTGTTGAAAAAGCGGTCATCTCAATGAAATCAAATGTCAAATGTCCAATGGCTTCTCTAAAGACGTATATAAGGCATTATCTATCATTTTGAATGAAAATTATTTAAACTAAAATCTAATAATATTAAATAATATTTACACAAATATATTAAAAGATAAAATATTATTATAATATTTGAACTATGTACTTCAATAATTAAGATAAAAATAAGATAGATAACAATGGAAGGAAGGTAAAACATTCTTTTTGAAATATAATAATGTTAAAGAAGTTTGGTAGTTAGCTACATAATAAAATACACCTGTCACAATCATCACATCAAATTTACATGTCTTATATATTTGTTTATTTACTTTTCATTCTATGATTTTTTTATTTTAGAGATTTTAAAAGAAAGAAAATATCATTAATAATAAACCTAAAAATTCAAAAAAAAAATTGAAACTACCTTTCACCAAGCCATCAATGATATAAGATTATGATTTCCCTTATAGTGGCATCATATTGTTAGCATAAATTTATCAAATACATTTTTTTTAAATATATAGATGCACTCTCATAATCAAATGCCCAGTTCTTTTAATTATGGGAAGTGACCAAAATGGTTTCATTCAGCATAGATATATTGTGGATAATGTTATTATTGGCTAGGAAGGTATGGAATGGGATAGAATATCTAACAAGAAGGCATTGTTCCGGAAGATTGATTTTGAGAAAGCCTATGATCGAATTGAATGACCTTTCATCATAGTTATGCTTTAGGATCTAGGGTTTGATACCAAGTTTGTTCACATCATCAATAGTATCAATGAATCCCCATCTTAAAACTTTAAGATTTAGGATCCATCAGACAAGGTTACCCTGTTGCTCCTTCACTTTATGTTTTGGTCTCACTATTGGTCATGTGTACTATTTGTCTTCTTGGTCTCACTCCAATGCCTCTTATGCAAAGATTGAAAAGAATCTTTGAGACTTCATCTAGGCCAATTCTAAGTGGCCCCAAGGTTTTCATACAATATCTTGGGCTACTTGTGATCACCCTAAAGAAGCTAGTGGGCTAGGACTCTTAAACATCAATCTTCATGGTCTCCCTCATGGGGTTACATGGATCATCATGAGCTTGGAATGGAATGAAACATAGAAAATCCTTCTGAGACACTACATCTCTCAAGGTTGCCCACATGGTAGAAAAATTTGGCAAGGAATTGGCTTTCATAGTGTACTTATCTCACTGATGACACTCAAAGTAGGGCCACTTTTGTCATGAAAATTATTTAGAAAGCCTGGTAAAAGCTCAAACCCTACTTCATTTGGGTGGGGGATAGATTTAGTATCAATCTTTTACTAAACTTTGAGTCATTATGGTTGTCTCCCTAGTTGAAATTCAATAATGCCCCCTTTACCATGCTCCCTTGGATCAAAAGCTTGATGTTGTTTAACAAAGGTATTCTCATGGTTGGAAATCTATTTTCTTATTACCTCTAGTGACTGGATTCATTGCCCTATGCTAAAATCTAATTTCCATATTAATAATGAAGACGCATAATTTGTTTTTGAATTATTGAGTCCCATATCTGATGAATACTGGCACAAAATTAGAGTTTCCTCTCTTACATCATGGTAGAAGGATTGGTATTTTCCCATAACCAAACCATTTCATTTATACTCTCCTTGATTGGGTTACAATTTATTGGCATCTCAGGATGTTGATACTTGATTTAATAGTTTTTGGAATATTGGAGTCTTATTCCTAATTTAGTTAGGGGTCTATAATAAATATAGTAAATAATATTACAATAATTATAGTACTAATTTGTATAATTTTTTATGTCTTTTAAACCTTTTTAAAAATAGTAATGAATAAGGAGGAATGTAACTTTGCTTAAAACTAGATTAAGACAGTTTAGATAGAGGTTGAAACCAGTTGTGCAAGACTAGGAAATGTTATGAAACTAGATTTGGTTTTCATTCAGTGAAAAGATAGAAGCATTGAAAATAGGACACTTTAGGGTATAGCTACCACTGTTGTCCAAAATACTCATAAAGATCTAAATTTCTTGATTTTTATCTATTGTCCCCGTGTGAGCTTGCTTATGAAATTTTGTGTCTTGAATGTCAACGAAGCTCTCATAGAGCTCATTTAATATAAAAATCCTAAATCTTCATTGTGCTTGATAGAACTTGAGAAAGAAGGGGGTTTAGTGCGAACTCTATCTACAATCCAATACTCTAAAGAGGAATCAATCTATATGTAGTTCTCTTACTTGACGTGCTTTATGCAATAGCGTAATGAGGATGTAACCATGTCAAATTGAGAGTGCTTCAGGTGGCTAGGGACTGGTGTGAGGGTTTGAATATATTTTCATAACTATTTAACTAAAGGTTATATCACATAATCATAAACCATATATACATTTAAAATTATATTGAGCATTAGAAGAATAACTCATAGTGAATAGATTATCTTATCAATCTACTTCCTATAAAGTATATTATTATAAATTTTATGTGGTTAAAATAACTTGCATAAATCAAAAGTGTATTACTTTTTTTCATCCATTACTCACATGTCATACACTTAACATAAACTAAATGTAATTTATATCATAATATAAGCATCTCAAACATATGTAGTTAAGATAAATATTTATTAAAATAATTCTATTCTATCAATTTCACTCATTCGCTATCATAATGAACTGTGACATTTAAATATACATTACAATAATAGAATATATTTATTTCTTAACTTGAACATACAATTATCATTTGAAATTAACAACATTATATATCATATAAATATGATCTGAATCATACAGCTAGGACTGAATCAAATGTCCTTATTAATTTACCATTTTAGCAATCATATTTCAATAGTGTATATCATTAATTACCATAATCATCTTTGTTTAACATTTGATCCTTTGTCAATTAAGAAAGTAGAGGAGTTATCATAGATCTGTAGTAGACCAAATTGATGTAGAGAGGGAAAATATCATAAACGGTTATGGCTCCAGCCACAGACCCTTTTAGATCCCTTGAACACCTCTCATCCACTAAGAGTGGACCTACCCTTCAGGAGTAGGATGGATAAGAATCTAAAAATTGAGAAAGAGATCATTTTCCAACATCATGGCTCATCCACATAACCTATTGAGAGTGTGACTATGAACCAAGATTTGAATTAAAATATTCCTAATGTATACAACTTGTATACACTACTTACACCTATAAGTTTTTAGATTCACCAAGTACCCCTTATTGAATCTTAACGCATACCCTCCCATCTTAAGTTATTACATGTGTCTAACTAGGATACCCTCCCATCTCTTAGACAACACATCTCGCATCCACTACTCTTATCCTAAGGTCCCCTTGACCTAGGCATATCATAGTTGATGAATGATTAGTTTATTAAGATAATAAGATTGTTATAACCTACTCTTCTATCTTTGATTTTTATGTTTTGATGCTTAGTAGGGTCATTCTTGCATCAAAATAAATCTTTCACCCTACCTCTTATTTACTCATTAAAGAAACTTGATGGCTGTTAAGCTAGGTATAAACTTAGTAAAACCCAATGATGAGTATTCATCTCTATCCATTTCTACATGATGCTACCATAGTTATACAACCCCAATAATTCCATTCAAAGAATGCTAATCATTTAGTTATAGAACTAGCTCTTGCATTATTAGTGGTGTCTGTTAAGGATATTAGTTTTTAATTTTTTATTAATAAAAGATCGATTGGAGATAACTTCATCTACTATGTGAGACTATTAATCCTACATTTTCCCATTATTTATACATAGAAATAGGTTATTACCAAAAATATTGCATCAAATTGATAAAATTTGTAATCATAATGCTTTTATCCATAATCATATTTTAATATAGTACAATATGATTTTAGTGGCACAAATATGAAGATAACCATAATTATTAATCTATTATCATTTGTTTCCATTTCCTAATATAAATTTTATGTTTATAGAGAAAATTACATTTTACTTTCTTTTTATCAAGTTTTCCTTCACTTTTTTATAAATTGATTCAAACTCATTACTATTACTCCTTGTAAAATGGTTTAAATTTATCAATGATTACAAATATTTATGAACAATAATAATAAATTTGAAACTTTGGCAAAAATATTTAATTTAGAGAAGATTACATATACATTTTATTCTTTTCACACTGACCTAGGATATGCAAAAACATGGCATTATAGTAAAGAAGAAAGGGGTCACTATAAATTTAAGATTCTGACTACTATCAAAAGTTATGCCATACCTATTATTGAAAATACAAAATCTAAACAAAATAATTCAATAAATGCAAAAATATATTACAAGATTAAGACACCAAGTTTACACTTGTTTCCAGTGAAAATTTGTCAAATACAATAGGTGTTAGATGCTAGAAATTTTATGATGATTTTATTTTAATAGCTATAAAACATTTGTGCCCAACTAAAAGGATAAAAGAATAGCAATTTGTTTATTTTTTTATAGATCAAAATTCCCTTCTAGGGCATTACCCCATGTAAAATTGAAACATTAAATTTATTTTTTGGATTTCTCATTTGTTAATTTAAATTTATTCAATGTTTCTAGTGGTAAATGGCACTAAGTTATTTTATTGATATATGAGTTTAGTTATTATTAAATTTAGAATTATGAATCTGTTAATGAAAAGTGATCTAGTAGATCTATATAGGGTAGATATGATCATAGATTATCATCCTCTACTAGACCATAAGGGGATCGATTGAGATTAAAATAATGACGCTAAAAAAATAGCAAAAGAGTAGTACCATGAGAGGTCAAATATATAAGGAAAGCAATATTTATTTAAAAAAATAAAAATAAATATTATTTGGATTAAAAGCTTTGAGATCCTACCAAAAATGTGACACTACAACTTTATCTAATGAAAAGAGTCTTTAAGGTACAATCCATATTCAAATGAAAAATAAATGGACTACAAAATAAAGATAGAATGTGTTGAGAAAGGGTAAGAGGAAGGTTTGAATTTAATCATCTATTCTACTAACTATTCCAGCCATTCTAGATTTACTTTGATAGAAAACATTTGAAACAAGAGCTATCATTATTTCAACAAATATACTAACCTAATTGACCAAAGATTAATTATGAACATGTAACGCTCCCCCATTCTTCCATCTCTCCTCCTCCTTTGCTATGATTTCTTATTTTCCTCTAATAACCCCCTACTCTTTTCCTTTCTTCCTTCCGTTCTTTTTTTTGTTACCATTTTCACATTCTAAAGGCTAAGAAAAAGAGCCCAACATTTAATTTTTTTCATCCAACTTCATTATACACTTCATCTACTTTATTATTCCCCTATGTGGCACAAAGGTTGAGTGGGATTTCACCAGGATAAAATATTCAAGTCAATGTTGAATTTAATCCCAACTATATTTTTGTCCCCTAAGGGTGACGTGTTAGTTGAACGTAGAATATTTTATTTTAAAGAGAATTAAATATTTAAAAAAAATTAATATTATTTTTTTTTCAATCTTACGGTAATTTTTTTAACTAAAAACATTTAATGTATTCTCCCTAGTCATGCATGTTCTAGGCTATGTAAAAATCCTTTAATTACTATAGAATGGGTAAAGATATTTCATTTAGCTTCATAAATTAATGTACTAAAAGAGGTTCGATCAAAAGGTAAACACTATAGCTAAACCATTGATGGGATCCTTATGTCATGATCGGTTCACTTGATTAACACCACATCTTTATTTTTTCTTGACACCTTATCTATTCCAACTCTCCTCGATGATACCCTCCCTCTTTGTAGGTATGGAGTAATAAGTGTCACAATCACACACTTAAATGATACTAGTTAGTAGTTAATAAATTTAAACATTAACAAAAAATTAATATAATGCTAAAGTATTAATGCATCCATACATTGCTTAAAAATATTCTTGCTTGCCCTACACAACTCAATGTCAAAATATATGTTAGATCAGTGTATCTATCATTAATCATTATAAGCTTCAAAATAGTATAATGCATAATAATAATCATCTTAAGAATCTATCAATTTAGTTTGATAATGATACTAGTAGTCAATAGTAAATAAACATCAAAATTTTATCCAACTAGGTTCATATGGCACACCACATTCATATGTGTAAATAATTATTACATGCATATAAAAATGGGATATGACATCCTCCTCTCCTCATAAAAGACAAGAGCCTGATGCCCACTATAATATAATTAATTAAGTAAACAAGGGTGGAAAATATTTGTATACTTCATCATAGTTTTCCCATGCTCACTTTCCTCAAAATATTTGTCCCTCTGGATGTTACACTAGGAAACTTTCCTGTTCCACATAGTCAATTTGCAAGTAGGAACAATCCATAGGGGTTCTACTAGAACCACTCCCAGATCCTGTACTTGTGAAATTTTCCAATCAAAAACATAAGACACATCTACATGATAATATTTCAATAAAGAAACATGAAAAAAATTATGAAGTCGATCAAGTACTAGTGGTAGTGTAAGTTTATACGTAATCGGGTTAATAAACTCAAGGATATCAAATGGTCCTACATATCTTGGTGCTCGTTTGGATGACTTCCCAAACATGATATAACTTTACTACGGTTTTACCCTAAAAAACCTTATACCTTCAAAAAATTTAAGAGTCCACTTCTTATCAGCATAACTCTTTTGCTTATCTACAACCTTGAAAAACATTTTTTGAATGAGCTTACCTTGTTCCTCCATATCCTATAGCATTTTTGGGCCAATCATAACTCTATCACCTATATTATCCTAACTAAGGGGTATATCACACTTCCTACTATAAAGTGCCTCAAAGGGAGCCATGCCAAGAGTCAAATGATGTCCATTACTTTGTGAACATTCATAGGAGATGTCCATTACTTGATGGCTAGAATATTAGCATGAACAACTAAAATAGCTTCATCTAAAATATTGTGTCCTAAGTAATGTACCCTCTTTTGGAATAAGACATAATTAGACAACTTGTCATAAATCTTATGCTCTCTTAATTGTTGCATCAATAATCAAAAATATCAAACATTTTCTTATTTAGATTTTGAATAACTCAAAATGTCATCCAAAAATATGAAAACAAAGTTGTTTAAATAGTCCTTAAGTATGCTATTCATTAGCTTCATGAATGTTACTAAAGCATTCGTAAGCCTGAAAGGAAGCATTGTGAGCTTGTACTACCTGTGATGAGTCCTGAAAGTAGCTTTTGGAATGTATTTGTCTTGAATGCTCAATTGATGATAACTTGACCTTAGATCTATTTTATAAAACATTGTTGCCCCTTGCATTTGATTAAAGAAATCATCAATACATTGCAAAATTATATCAATTCTTCACTATTATTTTATTGACCATTCTATAGTCAATACAAAGCTTAACGGTGTCATCTGTATTTTTAATAAAACCATTAGATAACCTTAAGGAGATACGATTACATGGATAAGACCTTTGGCTAATAGTTCCTATAATTGAGCCTTTAATTTGAACAACTCAGTTGTCATAATTAGTTAAGGGGATTTTGACTTGGGCTCTGACCCAAGGATGATATAAATTGATAAATTGATTTCTCTCTTAGGTGGAAGACCTGGTAGTTCATTAGGAAAAACATCACTAAAATCACATAAAAAAGGGTAATCTTCTATCGTGGGTTCTTCCCCCTCTTCCACTTCATCAATTTATATTGTAAAAAGAATACATCCTTTTGATTTATCTTTCTTCAACTACATTAAAAATATTTCCCTTATAGTTGCTCCACATTTTAATCACACAAATCTAGACTATTCTTCATCATCTAGACATGATATTGTTTTGTCAAAGAAATTAACGTTTGCTCAGTGCTTCCATAACCATTTTACTCCAACTATCACATCATATAATCCTAGGGGGGCCACATATAGGTTGATAGTAGTAGTGAATCATAAAAGCTCTAACTTAGCTTCAAATAAACATTTTTTTGAACTTTTTCATTGCTTGATGTTCATAATAGACTAACCAAGGATTAGACATAAAAGTAACATTCTTTATCTTTCTAATAATTTTAGGAGATATAAAACACTAACAACCAAAAAGTTTACCTACTGCCTCCACTAGTATCACTTGAAAATCTACTTCCTCCATTGATGTCGTAGATTAGACATCATTAGATCAGTGAGGACATTGGCTAGCATATTGATCACCTCCATAACTAAAGCACACACATTTCTTCTCTTGAGATTTTCCCTCATCATTAAATTTCCCACTGTTGATGTTATTGTTGTTATTATTGATATTACCATTTCATCCCTAATATCTATTGTTGGATTTTACTAAATTCCCAAACTTGGAACTATTCCTAGAAACTATATTTCTATTCCCACCAATTTTATTTCCTTTCCAAAACTTCTTATTAAAGGGAGGGTAGTTTTAATGTTGAAATTGCTTCCCTTTGTAATAGAATTCCTTAATCGCTGATACAAAGGTCTTCAGTTTCTTCTCCTATTTTATAGGTTTTTCAAAAACTTCATCCATAGTAGTTTATCCATGGAGGTTGACACCGGTGCTGATTTGAGGGTTTAAACCCAAAATAATCTTTCTAATATGAAGCTTCTCATCACTTTGAGACTTTGGTACATATTTTAGAAGTTGAGTGAAACTCTCCCAATAAGTAGTGATTGACATATCTCCTTGTTGGAGATTCTAAAATTCTATAATATTTATATCAAAGTATAACTATGGCAACCATATTTTTTTTAAAAAGACACAGACTATTCTAAAGCAGTTATTTTTGTAGCCAAATTTATTTAAGCCTTCAATTTTTCCCACCAAGCTGATGCTTCACCCAAGAGTTGGTAGGCTACCCAAAAAACTTTGGTTTCCTCCAAAGAGTTCTAAAGTTCAAAATACTTTTCCATTTCAATAATCCAATTTTTTTCTCCATCCTCAAGTACTATCTCATTATACTTAGGTAAGTCTATCCAGTTCAGGTCTCTTACCAATTTGGTTTGAAATTGAGGTCACTTGGGTGGGTGCACATTACAAATATTTCCATTAGGATTTTATTAATTTTTCTCAACTACATTCTAGTCATCTTCATCATTGATTCGATTTCTTAGGTTTTCTTCATGACCTTATCTATAAGTAAGGTTTTGTACTTGTTGTTCCATGATACCCATCCTCTCTTGAGTTACAGTTACCATATCTAATATTTGGTCAAGCTTAGCTTCAAATTATTCCTCATTTTGATCACTTCCATCATTATTATGTGTTTGGGCCATAGTAACTTGGTAGTATAAAATAGTAGAAACTCAAAAACATAGCAAACCCATAATGCTTGAGTGTTGATGCTAGGCTTTGACACCATGATGTGGAATCCCCTTCAGGGTATAATTAAACTAACTATTTTTTAATAAATATACTTTTAGATTAACTATCTAACCTAAAGTTATATCACATAATCTTAAACCATACATACATTTAGAATTATATCAAGCATTGGGAGAACAACTCATTTTGATTAGTTTAGCTTATCAATCTACTTCCTAGATAATATACCATAGTAAATTTTATGCACTTAAAATAACTTGAATAAATACAAAGTGTACTATAATTTGTTTTGCATCCATTACTCACATGATATACACTTAACAAAAATTAAATGTAATTTATATCATAATATCAACATCTCAAACATATGTTTTTATGATAAATACTTATTAAGACAATTTTATTTTATCAATTTCACTCAATCACTATCATTATGAACTGTGACATTTAACTATACATTACAATAGTAGAATACATTTATTTATTAACTTGAACATCCAATTATCATTTAAAATTGACAGCATTATAAATCATAAATATATGATCTGAGTTATATAACTAAGACTAAATCAAATGTCCTTATTAATTTATAATTTTAGAAATTACCATAATCATCTTTGCTTAACATTTGATACTTTATAAATTGAGTAAGTAGATGAGTTATCATAGATCTTTAATAAACCAAATTGATGCAAATAGGGAGAATATTATATAGGGATTTTCCTACAACCACAGAGCCTTTTAGATCCCCTGCACACCTTTCATCCACTAAGAGTGGCCCTAGCTTTAATGAGTAGGATAGATAAGAGTCTAAAAACTGATAAAGAGATCATTTTCCAACACCGTGGCTACTCAACATTTCTTATTGTGAGTGTGACTTTGAATCGAGACTACAATTAAAATATTGACAATGTATACTACTCATATACATTACTTATAACTATAGGTGTTAAGATTCACCAAGTACCCCTTGTTGAATCTTAACTCATTGGGTAACTGGATTACTATGAGATGATGCTTTTCATGAGTGTCCCATACCACCCACATAAATCATTGACTTATCCATATGTTGAGGAATTATTAGTCTATTAATATAAGAATCTTATTATAACCTAATTTATTATCTTTGATTTCTATGTTTTCATGCTCAGTACAGTCATTCTTTCCTCAAAATAAAACTTTCACCCTACATGTTATTTACTCATTAAGGAAACTTGATGACGGTTAAACTAGGTATAAATTTAGTAAAATCTAAATGATGATTTTTCATCTTTATCCATTTCTACATGATTCTACAATAGTTATATAACCCCAAGAATTCCATTCAAATAATGCTAATTGTTTAGTTATTGAACTAGCTCCTGCATTATTAGTGATGTCCTATAAGGATTTTAGTTTTTTTTTTTAGATAAAATAATCAACTAAAAATAAATTCATCTATTGTGTGGGATTATTACTCCTAAAATTTTGACTTATTTCTACATAGTAATAGGTTATTACCAAAAATATTTCTTCAAATCGATAAATTTTGTATTCATAATGCTTTTATCTAA
>JARHVA010000292.1:2625000-2635000 GCA_037957365.1 Torreya grandis | reverse complement strand
ATGTGTATTGGTAGTTTTCATAACGGACATTTAATCGATAATGTTCCTCTAGTGCATTTGCATGCCCATAAAAAGAGTCACAATGATTACCCCTATAATTGTCATCTATGTTATTTATTTTTAAGGATTCATTCTCCTTTCTTTAATTATCCAAATAAATGGATTGCTTGATCTCTCCAATTTTGGGATCCCAATGACTCACCTATACTATTTTAAATATGATAAGAAAAGAGATTCTCTTCATGACCAACACTTATCTAGATAAGAAAGCTTTAATCATGTACATTCTAATAATACCATACTTGATAAATGAAATATCAGCATGATGATTCTCTCTTTTATCATATGGATTTGATAACTCTTTAATGAGATGCTTACCAACATGAAATGATTGGAAAGCCGCTATATATTTCTTAATAGATTAGATGTGATATGGCTGACTTCTATCCATCCACTATTGCTCTTGGTCCTTTCTCAAGCACACCTACACCAAAAGTAACATATCATGAATGAAAATAAAGCAAATACTATGCCTTGAAATCACTGTTAACCTCAAAATAACCATGCCCCACATAATGGATCATAAAACATGCTTCTTGTAATAAATTGATTATCCCATTTCTATTTGGGCATTTGAAACCCACACACTCAAAAATTTCAAACATATATTCTTGAGGTCCTTGATCCACAATCTCTCCTCCAAATAATAAGATGATATCATCAAATAATTTGTATGTATCAGGAACATGTTTTAGAAGAGAGATCTAGTCTAGACGTCAAACAAAAGGAATCAGAAGCAAGCAACAAAAAGTAGAAGTGAGCATCATGCCATCTATTTATTGAGATGGTTTAAACTAGATTTGAAGGGAATAAATATATTTGTATTGAGGGCCTCTAGGCTTCAAAAACACCCATGACTATGCCCTCACCCTCGGTGTTTACAATCAACTTCTAATTGAAGACATGGAAACCAAACAGAGTATTGACTCTGTTTCACCAAATACAACCAATGGGTATCCAACCTGGTCAGCTCACCTTTGCCACCATAGTCCAAACTTATGTCAAAACCAAAAACATTAAATAAGGTATCGACACCCAAAAAATTTTGGGAATTTGTCACCTCCAAAAATGTAATCCCGCATAGACCAAAAGTATGCTATTTTCAATCAAAGATTTAACTGGTAAAACAATCCCCTACCATGTTCCAATCTAACCTATATGCATCTCATTATCAATCTATTCTCGTGACCCTTATTATGCCCAATACCTAGGACTTATTTGTAGCACCCTATGGAAGGTCTTTATCCTTCTAAAACCATGAACCCATGTTGTCCCAAGCCTTAGCCGAGCTATAGAGAAACACAGTAAAATCCATTGTGTAATACCCTAATTAGTCCCTCTGATATCCATACTTTGAATGATGGGCCCTTTTTTCAAGTTTCTTTTAGCAAGGGTTTTCATAATAATTATAAAATTATGAATTTATAAAAAATTAAAAAAAATAGATGTTAAAGATGATATTATGATTCATCTCAAAACAACCCCCTTGTAGTAGTGAGCTAACCCATGGGGGCTTCAAATATTCAATATTACTACAAAACAAATCTTTACTTTTACGAGGATGGGTTCATCCATCGTTTGAGCTCTAGTGTGTTCCAATTACATTGTGCAATGTGATATTTACCCCAATATTTATTTTTTAGTAAATTATTTTTAATTAAATATTTATGTTTTAGTTACTTCTATACTCAATAAAAAAAACTATTTTTTAATTACTTTCTATACTTAATAAAAATATTATTTTTTAATGTTACAATAATTTATGATTTTTAAAAAAAAATCATATTCAAACCATGTATCTAGTCACATACATATTATTTATTAGGATGGTCTCATCTAAACAAATTTCAAATACACTTTGCTATTACTTAAATATTTATTTTTTAGTTACTTTTTATACCTAATAAAAGAAATTAATTTTTAATATGACAATATTCTATAAAATTATTTTAAATCTTATTCAAATCACGTGTCTAATCGTATAAATTGAAATGGATGGCATTTAAAAATTCACGTTAAGGATATTAGTTTTTAATTTTTTTATAAAAGAATCAATTGGAGATAACTTCATCTACTATGTGAGACTATTAATCCTATATTTTCCCCTTATTTATACATAGTAATAGGTTATTACCAAAAATATTGCATCAAATTGATAAAATTTGTAATCATAAAGATTTTATCCATAATTATATAGTAATATAGTACAATATGATTTTAGTGGCACAAATATGAAGATAACCAAAATTATTAATCTATTATGATTTGTTTCCATTTCTTAATATAAGTTTCATGTTTATAGAGAAAATTACATTTTACTTTCTTTTTATCAAGTTTTCCTTCACTTTTTTATAAATTGATTCAAACTCATTACTATTACTCCTTGTAAACTGGTTTAAATTTATCAATGATTACAAATATTTATGAACAATAGTAATAAATTTGAAACTTTGGCAAAAATATTTAATTTAGAGAAGATTACATATACATTTTATTCATTTCACATTGACTTAGGATATGCAAAAACATGGCATTGTTGTAAAGAAGAAAGGGGTCACTATAAATTTAAGATTCTGACTACTATCAAAAGCTATGCCATACCTATTATTGAAAATACAAAATCTAAACAAAATAATTCTACAAATGCAAAAATATATTACAGGATTAAGACACCAAGTTTACAATTGTTTCCAGTGAAAATTTGACTAATACAATAGGTGTTAGATGCTGGAAATTTTATGATGATTTTATTTTAATAGCTATCAAACATTTGTGCCCAACTAAAAGGATAAAAGAATAACAATTTGTTTATTTTTTTACAGATCAAAATTCCCTTCTATGGCATTGCCCCATGTAAAATTGAAACATTAAATTTATTTTTTGGATTTCTCATTTGTTAACTTAAATTTATTCAATGTTTCTAGTGGAAAATGGCACTATGTTATTTTATTGATATATGAGTTTAGTTATTATTAAATTTAGAATTATGAATCTGTTAATGAAAAGTGATTTGGCAGATGTATATAGGGATAGAAATGATCATAGATTATCATCCTCTACTAGACCAGAAGGGGATCGATTGAGATTAAAACAATGACGCCAAAAAAATATCAAAAGAGTAGCACCATGAGAGGTCAACTATATAAGGAAAGCAATATTTATTTAAAAAAATATAAATAAAGATTATTTGGATTACAAGCTTTAAGATCCCACCAAAAACGTGACACTACAATTTTATCTAATGAAAAGAGTCTTTAAGGTACAATCTATATTCAGATGAAAAATAAATGGACTACACAATAAAGAGAGAATGTCTTGAGAAAGGGTAAGAGGAAGGTTTGAATTTAATCATCTATCCTACTAACTATTCCAACCATTCTAGATTTGCTTTGATTGAAATTTTTTGAAAGAAGAGCTATCATTATTTAAATAAATATACTAACCTAATTGAACAACGATTAATTATGAACATGTAACCCTCCCCCATTCTTCCATCTCTCCTCCTCCATTGCTATGCTTTCTTATTTTCCTCTAATAACCCGCTACTCTTTTCCTTTCTTCCTTCCTTTCTTTTTTGTGTTACCATTTTCACATTCTAAAGGCTAATAAATAGAGGCCAACATTTAATTTTTTTCACCCAAATTCATTATACACTTCATCTACTTTATTATTCCCCTATGTGGCACAAAGGTTGAGTGGGATTTCACCAAGATAAAATATTCAAGTCAATGTTGAATTTAATCCCAACTATATTTTTGTCCCCCATGGGTGACATGTTAGTTAAACGTAGAATATTTTATTTGAAAGAGAATTAAATATTTAAATTTTTTTAATATTATTTCTTTTTCTATCTTACGGTAATTTTTTTTAACTAAAAACATTTAATGTATTCTCCCTAGTCATGCATGTTCTAGGCTATGTAAAAATCCTTTAATTACTATAGAAAGGGTAAAGATATTTCATTTAGCTTCATAAATTAATGTACTAAAAGAGGTTTGATCAAAAGGTAAACACTATAGCTAAACCATTGATGGGATCCTTAATTCATGATCGGTTCACTTGATTGACACCACATCTTTATTTTTTCTTGACGCCTTATCTATTCCAACTCTCCTCAATGATACCCTCCCTCTTTGTAGGTCTGGAGTAACATGTGTTACAATCACACATTTAAATGATACTAGTTAGTAGTTAATAAATTTAAACATTAACAAAAAATTAATATAATGCTAAAGTATTAATGCATCCATACATTGCTTAAAAATATTCTTCCTTGCCCTGCACAACTCAATGTCAAAATATATGTTAGATCAGTGTATCTATCATTAATCATTATAAGCTTCAGAATAGTATAATGCATAATAATAATCATCTTAAGAATGTATCAATTTAGTTTGATAATGATACTAGTAGTCAATAATAAATAAACATCAAAATTTTATCCAACTAAGTTCATTTGGCACACCACGTTGATATGTGTAAATAATTATTACATGCATATAAAAATGGGATATGACATCCTCCTCTCCTCAGAAAAGACAACAGCTTAATTTCCACTATAATATAAGTAATTAAGTAAATAGGGGTGGCTAATATTTGTATACTTCATCATAGTTTTCCCATGCTTACTTTCCTCAAAATATTTGTCCCTCTGGATGTTACACTAGAAAACTTTCCTGTTCCACAAAGTCAATTTGCAAGTCTAAACAATCCATAGGGGTTCTATTAGAACCACTCCCAGATCCTATACTTGTAAAATTTTCCAATCAAAAACATAAGACACATCTACATGATAATATTTAAATAAAGAAACATGAAAAAAATTATGAAGTCTAGCAAGTACTAGTGGTAGTGTAAGTCTATAGGTAATCGGGTTAATAAACTCAAGGACATCAAATGGTCCTACATATCTTGGTGCTCGTTTGGATGACTTCCCACACATGATATAACTTTTCTATGTTTTTACTCTAAAAAACCTTATCCCTTACTTCAAAAAATTTAGGAGTCCACTTCTTATCAACATAACTCTTTTGCTTATCTACAACCTTGAAAAGCATTTTTTGAGTGAGCTTACCTTGTTCCTCCATATCCTATAGCATTTTTGGGCCAATCATAATTCTATCACCTATATTATCCTAAGGGGTATATGACACTTCCTACTATAAATTGCCTCAATGGGAAACATGCCAAGAGTCAAATGATGTGAATTATTATATACAAACTCTATAAACATTATATAATAATGAGCTAAGCCCATGAAACTATGGACTTTGTGAACATTCTTAGGAGATGCCTATTACTTGATGGCTCAAATATTAGCATGAACAACTAAAATAGTTTCACCTAAAATGTTGTGTCCTAAGTAATGTACCCTCTTTTGGAATAATAAATAATTAGACAACTTGTCATAATCTTATGCTCTCTTAATTGTTGCATCAATAATAAAAAACATCAAACATTTTCCTATTTAGATATTGAATAACTCAAAATGTCATCCAAAAATACCAAAACAAATTTGTCTAAATAGTCCTTAAATATGCTATTCATTAAGTTCATGAATGTTACTAAAGCATTTGTAAGCCTGAAAGGAAGCATTGTGAGCTCGTACACCCTGTAATGAGTCCTGAAAGTAGCTTTTGGAATGTCTTTGTCTTGAATGCTCAATTGATGATAACTTGACCTTAGATCTATTTCATAAAACATTGTTGCCCCTTGCATTTGATTAAATAAATCATCAATACATGGCAAAGGATATCAATTCTTCACTATTATTTTATTGAGAATTCTATAGTGATTACAAAGCTTAAGGGTGCCATCCATATTTTTAATAAAACCATTAGATCACCTCAAGGAGATACAATTCCATGGATAAGACCTTTGGCTAACAGTTCCTATAATTAAGCCTTTAATTTGAACAACTCAATTGTCATAATTAGGTAAGGGGATTTTGACTTGGGCTCTGACACAAGGATGACATAAATTGAGAAATTGAGTTCTCTCTTAGGTGGAAGACTTGGTAGTTCATCAAGAAAAACATCACTAAAATCACATAAAAAAGGGTAATCTTCTATCGTGGGTTCTTTCCCCTCTTCCACTTCATCAATTTATATTTGAGAAAGAATACATCCTTTTCATTTATCTTTCTTCAACTACATTGAAAATATTTCCCTTATTGTAGCTTCACATTTTAATCACACAAATCTAGACTATCCTTCATAATCTAAACATGATATTGTTTTGTCAAAGAAATCAACGTTTGCTCAGTGCTTCCATAACCATTTTACTCCAACTATCACATCATATGGTTGTAGGGGGCCACATATAAGTCTATAGTAGTAGTGAATCATAAAATCTCTAACTTAGCTTCAAACAAACATTTTTATAACTTTTTCATTGCTTGATGTTCATAATAGACTAACCAAGGATTAGACATAAAATTAACATTTTTTATCTTTCTAATAATTTTAGGAGATATAAAACACTCGGATGTTGTTGTATCAATAAGCATAGTAATGGGACAACAAAAAAGTTTACCTACTACCTCCACTAGTATCACTTGAAAATCTACTGCCTCCATTGGTGTCTTAGATCAGACATCATTAGATCAGTGAGGACATTGGCTATCATATTGATCACCTCCATAATTAAAGCACACACATTTCTTCTCTTGAGATTTTTCCTCATCACTGAATTTACCACTATTGATGTTATTGTTGTTATTATTGATATTACCATTTCATCCCTTATATCTATTATTGGATTTTCCTAAATTCCCAAACTTGGAACTATTCCCAGAAACTATATTTCTATTCCAACCAATTTTATTTCCTTTCCAAAACTTATTCTTAAAGGGAGCGTAGTTTTTATGTTGAAACTACTTCCCTTTGTAATAGAATTTGTTAATAGCTGATACAAAGGTCTTCAGTTTCTTCTCCTATTTTATAGGTTTTTCAAAAACTTCATCCATAGTAGTTTATCAATGCAGGTTGACACCAGTGCTGATTTGAAGGTTTAAACCCAAAATAATCTTTCTAATATGAAGCTTCTCATCACTTTGAGACTTTGGTACATATTTTATAAGTTGAGTGAAACTCTCCCAATAAGTAGTGATTGACATATCTCCTTGTTTGACATTCTAAAACTCTATCATATTTATATCAAAGTATAACTATGGCAATCATATTTTTTTTTAAAAGACACAAACTATTCCAAAGAAGTCATTTTTGTAGCCAAATTTATTTAAGCCTTCAATTTTTGCCACCAAGCTAATGCTTAGATTCACCAAGTACCCCTTGTTGAATCTTAACACATTGGGTAACTGAATTACTATGAGATGATGCTTTACATGAGTGTCCCATACCACCCACATAAATCATTAACTTATCCATATGTTGATGAATTATTAGTATATTAATATAAGAATCTTATTATAACCTAATTTATTATCTTTGATTTCTATGTTTTGATGCTCAGTACAGTCATTCTTTCCTCAAAATAAAACTTTTACCCTACCTCTTATTTACTCATTAAGGAAACTTGATGACGGTTAAGCTAGGTATAAATTTAGTAAAATCTAAATGATGATTTTTCATCTTTATCCATTTATACATGATTCTACAATAGTTATATAACCCCAAGAATTCCATTCAAATAATGCTAATTGTTTAGTTATTGAACTAGCTCCTGCATTATTAGTGATGTCCTATAAGGATTTTAGTTTTTTTTTTATAGATAAAATAATCAACTAAAAATAAATTCATCTATTGTGTGGGATTATTACTCCTAAAATTTTGACTTATTTATACATAGTAATAGGTTGTTACCAAAAATATTTCTTCAAATCGATAAATTTTGTATTCATAATGCTTTTATCTGAAACCATATTTTAATATAGTACAATATGATTTTAGTGGCATAGATGTGAAGATAATCTTAATTTTTATTCTATTATATTTTTTTTCCATTTCCTAATATAACTTTCATGTTGACATAGAAAATTACATTTTACTTTATTTTTATCAAGTGCTCCTTTATTTTTTATAAACTTATTCAAACTCATTATTATTACTCCTTAGAAACTAGTTTAAAGCTATCAGTGAATACAAATCTTTATGAACAAAATAAGTTTGAAACTTTGGGCAAAATATTTAATTTGGAAAACACTGCAAATACATTTTATTCTTTTCACATAAAAATATGACTCAAGAGATGCAAAACCATGGTGATATGGTAAATTAGAAAGAGATTAATATCTACTAAAAAAATAAAAATAAAATGGGTCAAGGTAAATTTAAGATTTTGGCTACTATCAAAAGATTTCCATGCCTATTATTGCAAATACAAAAATAAAACTAAAGAATTCTACAAGTGCAAAAGTATATTTTAGGATTAACGTGCCAAGTTTACAATTGTTTTCAGTGGACATTTGTCTAATACAATAGGGGTTATTAGATGTTATAAATTTTATGATGTTTTTATTTTACCCACTATCAAATTTTTTTGCCTAGCTAAATGGTTAAAAGAATAAAAATTGGTTTATTTTTGTACAAATAAAAATTCCATTCTAAAGCATCACCCCAATTATAGATAGGTGAGAAGTAAATAAGCATCAATCATACAAGGCAATAATAAAAAAGAACACAAATGTGGCCAAGGGGCCATGCAAACAAGGAGCATGGACACATCTCACTCAAACTGGGAAAGAAAGCATATAAGACATATTCAAATACCACATATACATATAATTGGAAATAATTAAACTTGGCACAAGGGCCATAATCACATAGAAGAGTACAAGCTAAGGACATTGGCAAATGTCCTAAGGCACATACAATGGATATAATAAGAATTGAGAAAGTCAATCACATCTAACTACATAAAATAATAAAGGAAAGCATGCAATATACTAGAAATACAAATACATCTAACTAATCAAAGCAAGAAGTGTAATTATGAAAAACATGTAGTACAAGTCTAGGTAGATTATAAGAAATACACAAGTGCTATATACTAGAGAATGTCGATGAAGCAATCTATATAAACTAGTAAGTAATGTACATCAACATAATAACTAGAGTGTCTGGTGTAAGAATGGCATAACCTGGATGGTGTAGTGATGTAGAAAATGCTCCCAATGGGTAGATATATCGATGTGTGTCTTGAATGTAGAAGTAAGATGCCCCCTCAATAGGTAAAGTGAAGCAATCATGGATCTAGATGTCACTACACACACTCAAATAAGATAAGGTGAAGCATGGTAATGTAGATAAATCAACAACAAATAGCATAGAATAGAGAATGTAAGTCTCGCATGGTAGTAGCCATGAAGTTGGTAAATGATCTCTTTCATAATTTTTGGAATTTTATCTATCCTACTCATGAAGTGTAGGTCCACTCTCAGTAGATGAGAGGTGTTCAGAGGATCTAAACAAGTTTGTGGTTAGAGGCATAACCCTCTATGATATTTTCCATATAATAGATAAAATAAGAACTGAGAAAGTCAATCACATCTAGCTACACAAAACAACAAAGGAAAGCATGTAATATACTAAAAATACAAATACATCTAACTAATCAAAGCAAGAAGTGAAATTAGGGAAAACATGTAGTACAAGACTAGGTAGATTATAAGAAATACAATAGTGCTATATACTAGTGAATGTCGATAAAGTCATCTATATAAACTAGTAAGTAATGTACATCAACATAATAACTAGAGTGTCTGGTGTAAGAATGGCATAACCTGGATGCTGTAGTGATGTAGAAAATGCTCCCAATGGGTAGATATATCGATGTGTGTCTTGAATGTAGAAGTAAGATGCCCCCTCAATAGGTAAAGTGAAGCAATCATGGATCTAGATGTCACTGCACACAATCAAATAAGTTAAGGTGAAGTTGATGCACACACTCAAATAAGATAAGGTGAAGCATGGTAATGTAG
>JARHVA010000292.1:2587500-2620000 GCA_037957365.1 Torreya grandis | reverse complement strand
TCAAAAAACATGCTTCTTGTAATAAATTGATTGTCCCATTTCTATTTGGGCACTTGAAACCCATAGAATCAAAAATGTCAAACATATATTCCTGAGGTCCTTGATCCACAATCTCTCCTCCAAATAATAAGATGATATCATCAAATAATTTGTATGTATCAGGAACATGTTGTAGAAGAGAGATCAACATTATCCCATCAAGGACATGGGCAATTTGGCACAAACATCTGATGTCTAGAATGTTATAACACTGTACAATCCTATTGAAATTCCATCCATCAAAAAAGCTTTAGGATGAGCAAATAACATTTACCCTACATAAATTTTTAATAGAAAACACAAAATTTCCATGTTTCAATAATGCAAATTTAATTTTTTTTAACTTTATTCTATTACCAAAGAACTTTCCCTAAATATCACACATGTGATGACTCTATTCTATTTTCCTCCATAGATTCCATGACACATTTAGTCTCCAAATATTTTGTCACCATAAATTTTGAGTCCTAAAAGTTAGAATAAATAAGACTATAGTTAATCATGTGATAATCTTAAATAACAAAAATCTAAAAAGCATTTGAACCACCTAAGATGGAATTTTTTAAAAAAAACATTTAGCACACAGTCTATGATAAACCTGGACGATTGGATTTAAACTATGACTTCCTATAGCCATAATACAGATCAAACATGCAATAAGTGGCATAAAACAAAAATTGAAAAAAAACCATTGAGGAGCTCTTTATAAAAAACATTTCTCTGGCATAACTACCTACCTTCATAAATATGTCAATATATGGATCTGGTTTGATGCCTTCCTATTTCTCTCATCTTGAAAGTTATTCTAATAGGTCTGTAAGTAACATGAATATTTAGTCTTGTGAAAAAATAGAAAAACATTGTAGTTGTGGGAAATGCATACACAAGCACTCTCCATATCCTAACCTAACACCTTAACATCAGCCAAATAATTGCAATGTTTCCCTTACGGTCATTTCTACATTGTGTAAATCATTTAGCAGATGTATGTGTATGTTCTCTATGCCATAAATTATGTCAATGAGTGTCCATTATATGTCACATTTCTCTATTCTCGTGACCCTTATTATGCCCAATACCTAAGATTTATTTGTAGCACCCTATGGAAAGTCTCTATCCTTCTAGAACCATGAATCCATGTGGTCCCAAGCCTTAGCCGAGCTATAGAGAAACACAGTAAAATCCATTGTGTAATACCCTAAGTAGTCCCTCCGATATCCATACTTTTAATGGTGGGCCCTTTTTTCAAGTTTCTTTTAGCAAGGGTTTTCATAATAATTATAAAATTATGAATTTATAAAAAATTAAAAAAAGAGATGTTAAAGATGATATTATGATTCATCTCAAAACAACCCCCCTTGTAGTAGTGAGCTAATCCATGGGGGCTTCAAATATTCAATATTACTACACAACATCTTTACTTTTACGAGGATGGGCTCATCCATCCTTCGAGCTATAGTGTGTTCCAATTACATTGTGCAATGTGATATTTACCCCAATATTTATTTTTTAGTTAATTATTTTTAATTAAATATTTATTTTTTAGTTACTTCTATACTCAATAAAAAACACTGTTTTTTAGTTACTTTCTATACCTAATAAAAATATTATTTTTTAATGTTACAATAATTTATGATTTTTTTTTTTCAAATCATATTCAAACCATGTAGCTGTACATATTATCTAACCACGTATATGGACAGCTAATAACCAAAAACCAGCTTTTGGTTTTGTTCCTTTGATTCGTCGACCATGAACAGCGCAGCAGCTAACAGGGACCACGTTTGCGTTTGTCGACTCTCTGACTGTAAAATCCGCTGTTTTGCTGGGAATCCCCGACATGATCGCCCGACACGGCCCCAATGCAACGCTTTCTCTCTCGGTAATCGCCGCGAATAAGTTTTTCAGGGCCGAAAGTGTGACCACCGATGGGGGGCTCGTTGAAATGAGATATGGACTGACGGCCGCTTCCAAGTGGCTGGTGAAGAGAGGCGGGATATCCATGGTACCCATGCTGCTGATGCAAAATGACCGCACAAGCATGGCGCCGTGGCACCATTTTAACGAGTGCGTTCTCCAAGGGGGCGTTGCCTTAGAGAAGGCCAACGTCAAGCGCATTTGGGATTACGCTTCTGCGCACCCTGAGTACAACGACCTGTACAACAAAGCCATATCCTGCAACGCTGCCATCGTCATGAAGGCCGTCTTGTCTAAATACAAGGGTTTCCAAGGCTTGACTTCCCTGGTGGACGTCGGAGGCGGCACCGGAACGGCCATTGCGGAGATTGTGAAGGCCTATCCTGCCATCAAAGGCTTCAATTACGATCTCCCCCATGTCGTAGCTACGGCTCCCGATATACCAGGCATGATATTGATAATAATAATTTTAAGGTTTACTATATTGATTTTAAAAGTGCCTCAACGCTCTGAATTTCCTGCTATTCATTTTGATTTGATTTTTAATGTTGAACTTGTATGCAACATAATGAAGGGGTGGAGCATATTGGCGGAGACATGTTCAAAAGCGTGCCCTCTGCACACGCCGTATTCACAAAGGTACGTACGCACATCGAATTTGATGCTTGATTTTGTTTTTGTAATGCCAGATGATTTTCTGAATGGCTTTTTCTCCAAATTTCGCAGTGGATAATGCATGACTGGGCGGACGAAGAATGCATTCAAATTCTGAAGAATTTCAGAAAGACAATTGGAGAGAGAGGGAAGGTGATCATAGTGGATGTGGTATTGGATGCAGGAGAGAAGGCGACGCTGGATCCGAGTCTGGGTGTTTTGTCTGATCTGGTAGTGCTTGCGCACACCTCTGGTGGGAAAGAGAGGACGCAGGAGGAGTGGAAGAAAGCTTTAATGGAAGCAGGATTTCCTCGTTTCAATGTCATTGCCATACCAGCAATGCAGTCTATTATCGAGGCTTTTGCTTATTAGTTCTCCCTATCTATGTATTCTCTAGCTTTCTTTATTTGGCTTCCAAATGAATGGTGCGATTAGAGTGTGATGCGGCTTTTAGCACCTGCTGTTCAAAGGAATAATAATATAAAACATAATATAGTGCGTCCGTTTGGGTATCGTTATTTTAGAAAGTTTGAAAATATAATTTTACAATAAGATATTGTTATCTTAGAAAGTTAATAACGTAGATGAAAGATACAAGTTGTATTAGTATTGGTCATTATATTTTTACAATATTTTATTTATTTGTTTTTCTATTTTAAATTAGGAAATATAAAATATATATGTATAGAGCTTTATTTCCTTCTCCATAGTTGATAAAGGATTACGATTTTTTAAGTTATCATACAATCATAACACTTATAATATTTTAATAATGTATATTTCATAAATTATTATTGTGTAAAGTGAGTAAGCTTAAGCAATTTTGGGAATAAATTTTGACTTACGTGTAGAAATCTTGATTAAAAGAGAAAAATAAGGAGAGAATATTAAAGAGTCGATATCTCAGGGCAATGAATGAACTTGTAAATGTAAATCCTCACCAAAACACCAAACATGATGTTGAAGGAATAACATGAGCCCACTAAATCAAAAATAATATAGCATTGGACTGTGCCCATTGTTAGCATGATGGGGCTAGCATCGACAAAAGAGAATTCCTTGTATACCAGGTTTATTGACCAGCAGTTGCCACAAACATGGAAGTTACACCAAAAGGGGGGGTAATTTTACGTTTTGATAAAGTGGGGCTTTGTAAAGCAAAAGAGTTTAAATCAACAATTGTACTCTAATTAAAATCAATGACTGTTAACCATGTCTCACCTTTTATGCATGAAAATTTAAGCGATAATAATTTTATATTTATAGTGGACGTGATGGTAGAAAATGAGGTTGTGTATGGAGGAGACGTTTCGTTTCACAATAAACTTCAGCAAAGACAAAGTGGTGGCGAAGGGAAAGTCCATACAAATCATGAAGGTGGTGAAATATTTCAAGATGTGTTGAGAAATGATGATGAGGGGCAATGAGGTGATGGACTCAAAGAACCCTATAAAAATACATGTGTAAAATTCAGTGATATGTCAATATGTCAATGCAATCTATAGCTTCCTCTGACCTATTATAAATAGCCAATACATTGTTGAAAAAGGGGTCATCTCAATGAAATCAAATGTCATATATCCAATGGCTTCACTAAAGACGTACATAAGGCGTTATCTATCATTTTGAATGAAAATTATTTAAACTAAAATCTCATAATATTAAATAATATTTACACAAATATATTAAAAGATAAAATATTATTATAATATTTGAATTATGTACTTCAATAATTAACATAAAAATAAGAAAATTAAAATAACACAGATAACAATGGAAGGAAGGTAAAACATTCTTTTTGAAATATAATAATGTTAAAGAAGTTTGGTAGTTAGCTACATAATAAAATACACCTGTCACAATCATCACATCACATTTGCATGTCTTATATATTTGTTTATTTACTTTTCATTCTATGATTTTTTTATTTTAGAGATTTTAAAAGAAATAAAATATCATTAATAATAAACCTAAAATTTTGGAAAAAAAATCGAAACTACCTTTCACCAAGCCATCAATGATATAAGATTATGATTTCCCTTATAGTGGCATCATATTGTTAGCATAAATTTATCAAATACATTTTTTTTAAATATATAGATGCACTCTCATAATCAAATGCCCACTTGTTTTAATTATGGGAAGTGACCAAACTGGTTTCATTCAGCATAGATATATTGTGGATAATGTTATTATTGGCTAGGAAGGTATGGAATGGGATAGGTTATCTAACCAGAAGGCATTGTTCTTGAAGATATATTTTGAGAAAGCCTATGATCAAATTGAATGACCTTTTATCATAGTTATGCTTTAGGATCTAGGGTTTGATACCAAGTTTGTTCACATCATCAATACTATCAATGGATCCCCATCTTAAAACTTTGAGATTTAGGATCCATCAGACAAGGTTACCTTGTTGCTCCTTCACTTTATGTTTTGGTCTCACTATTGTTCATGTGTACTATTTGTCTTCTTGGTCTCACTCCAATGCCTCATATGCAAAGATTGAAAATAATCTTTGAGACTTCATCTAGGCCAATACTAAGGGGCCCCAGGGTTTTCATACAATATCTTGGGCTATTTGTGATCACCCTAAAGAATCTAGTGGGCTAGGACTCTTAAACATCAATCTTCATGGTCTCCCTCATAGGTTTACATGGATCATCATGAGCTTGGAAGGGAATGAAACCTGGAAAATCCTTCTGAGACACTACATCTCTCAAGGTTGCCCACGTGGTAGAAAAATTTGGCAAGGAATTGGCTTTCATAGTGTACTTATCTCACCGATGACACTCAAAGTAAGGGCACTTTTGTCATGAAAATTAATTAGAAAGCCTGGTAAAAGCTCAAACCCTACTTCATTTGGGTGGGGGATAGATTTTAGTATCAATCTTTCACTAAACTTTGAGTCATTATGGTTGTCTCCCTAGTTGAAATTCAATAATGCCCCCTTTACCATGGTCCCCTAGATCAAGAGCTTGATGTTGTTTAAGAAAGGTATTCTCATGGTTGGTGATCTATTTTTTAATTACCTCTAGGGACTGGATTCATTGGCCTATGCTAAAATCTAATTTCCATATTAATAATGAAGATGCATAATTTATTTTTGAATTACTGAGTCCCATACCTGATGAATACTTGTACAAAATTAGAGTTTCCTCTCTTACATCGTGGTGGAAGGATTGGTATTTTCTGACAACCAGACTATTTCATTGATACTCTATGTGATTGGGTTACAATTTATTGGCGTCTCAGGATGTTGATACTTGATTTAATAGTTTTGGGAATATTGGAGTCTTATTCCTAATTTAGTTAGGGGTCTGGAATAAAAAAACTTGTAAATAATATTGCAATAATTATAGTACTAATTTGTATAATTTTTTTATGTCTTTTAAACCTTTTTAAAAATAGTAATGAATAAGGAGGAATGTAACTTAGCTTAAAACTAGATTGAGACAGTTGAGATAGAGGTTGAAACCAGTTGTGCAAGACTAGGAAAGTGTTATGAACCTAGATTTGGTTTTCATTCAGTGAAAAGATAGAAGCGTTGAAAATAGGACACTTCGGGGTAGAGCTACCACTATTGTCCAAAATAGTCATAAAGATCTTATTTTTTTATTTTTATCTGTTGTCCATGTGTGAGCTTGCTTATGAAATTTTGTGTCTTGAATGTCAATGAAGCTCCTCATAGAGCTGATTTAATCTAAAAATCCTAAATCTTCATTTTGTTTGATAGACCCTGAGAAAGAAGGGGGTTTAGTGTGTGTAGGATGTACGAAACGTGTATCCACACCCCTTATATGCGAACTCTATCTACATTCCAATACTTTGAAGAGGAATCAATCTATATGTACTTCTCTTACTTGATGTACTTTATGTAATAGCGTAATGAGGATGTAACCATGAAAATTGAGAGTGCTTCAGGTGGCTAGGGACTGGTGTGAGGGTTTGAATATATTTTAATCTATGTTGGGTGACTGTATGTAGAGAATATGAAAATCTACCTTAGTGGTTTGTTTGTATTCTTGCTTGCTTTGTATATATACATATATATATATATACATATATATATATATATACATATACATATATATATGTATATATATATATATATATATGTATGTATATATATATATATATATATATATATATGTATATATGTATATATATATATATATGTATGTATATATATATATGTATATATATATATGTATGTATATATATATATGTATATATATATATGTGTGTGTGTGTGTGTGTGTATATATATACACACACACATATATATATATATATATATACATATATATATATATACATATATATATATATATACATATATATATATACACATATATACATATATATATATATATATATATATATATATACATATATATATACATATATACATACATACATACATATACATATACATACATGCATACATACATGCATGCATACATACATACATACATACATACATACATACATATATATATATATATATATATATATATATATATATATATATATATATATATATAGACACACACACACACACACACACACACACACACACACACACATACATATATACACTTTTAGATTAACTATCTAACTAAAGGTTATATCACATAATCATAAACCATACATACATTTAGAATTATATTGAGCATTAGAGGAATAACTCATAGTGAATAGATTATCTTATCAATCTACTTCCTATAAAGTATACTATTATAAATTTTATGTGGTTAAAATAACTTTCATAAATCAAAAGTGTATTTTTTTTTTGCATCCATTACTCACATGTCATACACTTAACATAAACTTAATGTAATATCATAATATAAACATCCCCAACATATGTAGTTAAGATAAATATTTATTAAAATAATTCTATTCTATCAATTTCACTCATTCACTATCATAATGAACTGTGACATTTAAATATACATTACAATAATAGAATATATTTAATTCTTAACTTCAACATTCAATTATCATTTGAAATTAACAAAATTATATATCATATAAATATGATCTAAATCATACAGCTAAGGCTGAATCAAATGTTCTTATTAATTTACCATTTTAGCAATCATATTTCAATAGTGTATATCATTAATTACCATAATCATCTTTGTTTAACATTTGATCCTTTGTCAATTGAGTAAGTAGAGGAGTTATCGTAGATCTGTAGTAGACCAAATTGATGCAGAGAGGGAAATTTTCATAAAGGGTTATGCCTCCATCCACAGACCCTTTCAGATCCCTTGAACACCTCTCATCCACTGAGAGTGGACCTACCCTTCAGGAGTAGGATAGATAAGAATCTAAAAATTGAGAAAGATCATTTACCAACACCATGGCTGATCCATATAACCTATTGAGAGTGTGACTATGAACCAAGATTTGAATTAAAATATTCCTAATGTATACAACTTGTATACACTACTTACACCTATAAGTTTTTAGATTCCCCAAGCACCCCTTATTGAATCTTAACGCATTGGGTAATTGACTTATTACATGTGTCTAATTAAGATACCCTCCCATCTCTTAGACAACACATCTCGCATCCACTACTCTTATCCTAAGGTCTCCTTGACCTAGGCATATCATAGTTACTAGGTCTTGAGAATCTTTATGTCCAGGTATTTATTTTATTAAAAAAAAGGTTACAAGATGATATCTTACATGTGTCTGATAATCCATGCACGTAAACTGTTGATGAATGATTAGTTTATTAAGATAATAAGATTTTTATAACCTACTTTTTTATCTTTGATTTTTATGTTTTGATGCTTAGTAGGGTCATTCTTGCATCAAAATAAAACTTTCACCCTACCTCTTATTTACTCATTAAAGAAACTTGATGACAGTTAAGTTAGGTATAAACTTAGTAAAACCCATATGATGAGTATCCATCTCTATCCATTTCTACATGATGCTGCCATAGTTATATAACCCCAAGAATTCCACTCAAAGAATGCTAATCATCTATTTATAGAAATAGCTCTTGCATTATTAGTGATGTCCATTATAGATATTAGTTTTTAATTGTTTTATAAAAGAATCAATTGGAGATAACTTCATCTACTATGTGAAACTATTAATCCTACATTTTCCACTTATTTATACATAGTAATAGGTTATTACCAAAAATATTGCATCAAATTGATAAAATTTGTAATCATAATGCTTTTATCCATAATCATATTTTAATATAGTACAATATGATTTTAGTGGCACAAATATGAAGATAACCAAAATTATTAATCTATTATCATTTTTTTTCCATTTCCTAATATAAATTTCATGTTTATAGAGAAAATTACATTTTACTTTCTTTTTATCAAGTTTTCCTTCACTTTTTTATAAATTGATTCAAACTCATTGCTATTACTCCTTGTAAACTGGTTTAAATTTATCAATGATTACAAATATTTATGAACAATAATAATAAAGTTGAAACTTTGGAAAAAATATTTACTTTAGAGAAGATTACATATACATTTTATTCTTTTCACATTGACCTAGGATATGCAAAAACATGGCATTATTGTAAAGAAGAAAGGGGTCACTATAAATTTAAGATTCTGACTACTATCAAAAGCTATGCCATACCTGTTATTGAAAATACAAAATCTAAACAAAATAATTCTACAAATGCAAAAATATATTACAGGATTAAGACACCATGTTTACAATTGTTTCCAGTGAAAATTTGTCTAATACAATAGGTGTTAGATGCTGAAAATTTTATGATGATCTTATTTTAATAGCTATCAAACATTTGTGCCCAACTAAAAGGATAAAAGAATAACAATTTGTTTATTTTTTTACAGATCAAAATTCCCTTCTAGGGCATTGTGTTGAGTTGTGGAGCTAAAAGCTTCATCATATGAGTAAATGTAGAAGTTGCTGGAGTTCACAGTCACCAGCATCGGTCAGGAGTCGACCAGTGGCTACCGACATCGATCATGGATTGGCTAATGTTAGTCATATGCAGGCAGATAGGGACTGACGTCGGTCACCTATGCATCTAAAAGTCTATTTTTGAGGCAAAATAGATTGTTTGCATGAAAAGATTAACTATTAGTATTGAGTCCGCATTTCTATTTTTGGCAAAACTGATTTGAACCTTTGATTAAGAGGTATATCTAATGATGGAGAATGCATGCTCATGAATCCTAATATTATATAATAGGGTTAGATCTTCATAGCTTGTAAGACAATACATGTAAATGTGAATCAATCCAAGTGTTGGAGTTGGTTGTAATTGAGAGAGAAAACTCTTGAGGGAAAGAGATCTATACATCTAAGAGGTGTGAGAAGAAGGAGAAATTTCTTCATTGTATTTCTTTCTGGAAGAGTTTAATATAAGTTTTTGGGTTGTTTCTTGTATCTCATATTCTTTGTTGTTTTTGGTTTCTAGTTACTTATTCTTTTTGGTTTAATTCTGTGTTTAGTTGCTTACATAAAAGTAGTCAATCATGTTGTACAATCTTAACAAAGTGGTATTAGAGCATAGGTTCACTAACAGGTGGTTTCATATCTATTTAGTGTTTGTTGATTACAGGTCACTCACAGGGGTTTCTGTTTGAGTGGGAGTATAACAATGGCAGAAGAAAGTAAACTAAGAATGCATAAGTTTAATGGCAAGAATTAGCAATTATGGAGAATGCAGATAGAATATTATCTATATCAAAAAGATCTGTACTTACCATTAGGTGAGGTTTCAAGTAAGCCCATAGATATGCAAGATGAATAATGAAATGTTCTTGATAGAAAGGCTCTGGGATCTATAAGATTGAGTTTGGCATCTTCTGTGATTTCTAACTTATCACAGGCAAAGACAATGGTAGAGTTAATGGATACTTTAGCAAATTTAATGGAAAGCCCTCAACGTCAAATAAGGTATATCTTATGAAGCAATTATTTAATTTGCAAGTACAGGAAGGTGGATCTGTATCTACTCATCTAAATAATTTCCATGTAATAGTAAATCAGTTAAATTCAGTCAAAATAATTTTTGATGATAAAATTAAGGCTCTATTAATCTTATGCTCTTTACCTGAAAGTTGGCATAACTTGGTAATGGTAGTTAGTAATAGTACATCTGCTTCAAATATCTTGAAAATTGATGATGTTGTTAGTGTAATCTTGAATGAAGAAATTTGTAGGAAAAGCACAGAGGAAACGTCAGGTAATGCTTTAAGTTTTGAAAGTAGGGGAAGGCAAAAAGAGAAGGGCAAGCAAGGGAGATCAAGGTCTACGTCAAAGATGAGAGGTAGATCTAAATCCAAAAATAGCAAAAATATAATCTGCTAGAATTGTAGAAAGAAAGGGCATGCAAAGAAAGATTGCTGGTTGAAAGATAAAGAAGAAAATCAATATGAAGGTAATAAGGAAGCAAATGTTGTAGGTATTATTGCACAAGATGCTCTTATATTTTATTTTTATAATAAAATAGAATCTTGGGTTTTAGATTTTGGTGCTTCTTTCCATGTAATCCCAAATAGAAAATTTTTCAATGATTATGTCCATGGAGATTTTGGAATAGTTTATTTAAGGGATGATGAGCCTTGTAAAATTGTTGGTAAAAGAAAAGTGCAGCTAAAATTGTAGAATGGCAACACATGGGTGTTGAAGGATGTCATTCATGTACCCACCCTGAAGAAGAATCTGATTTTTGCAAAAAAGTTGAGGGATGAGGGTTGCACAGTAACTCTCATAGCTGAATCTTGGAAGGTTTCCAAGGGTGCACTTGTATTAGCTAGAGGTAAGAGAGTAGGTACTCTATATTTATGTAATTATATTACTGATAATTCTCCTTCTATATTATCTACTTGAGATGTAGATGCAAAGTTGTGGCACTGTAGGCTTGGCCACATGAGTGAGAAGGGAATGACTGTTCTTAAGTCAAAAGGTAAGCTTTCAGATTTGAAATGCATAGATCTAGATTTTTGTGAGCACTGTATTTTTGGAAAATAGAAGAGAGTGAGATTTCTCAAAACTGGGTCAACAAAGAAGAAGCACAAGTTGGAGCTTGTTCACACAGATGTGTGGGGACCAGCTCAAGTAGCTTTTATTGGAGGATCATAGTATTATGTTTCTTTCACTGATGATGCTACAAGAAAGGTATGGGTTTATTGCATAAAGAAGAAATATGATGTTTTTGACACTTTTAACAACTGGAAAGCTTTAGTTGAGAATGAAATAAGTTTGAGATTGAAATGCCTTATATCTGACAATGGTGGTGAGTACTGCAGCAAAAAGTTCAACAGTTACTATTTTATGTATGGAATACATAGGGAAAGGATGGTTCCAAGGACACCTCAACAAAATAGAGTTGTTGAAAGGATGAATAGAATAATAATGGAGCGTGCTCGGAGTATGAGGTTGCATGCTGGTTTGCCCTTACAATTTTGGACAGAAGCTGTAGACACTACAGTTTACCTGATTAACAGAGGACCCTCTACTACTCTAGATGGTGGAATTATAGAAGAGGCTTGGACAGGTAAAAAGGTACATCTTTCATTTCTCAGAGTTTTTGGTTCTAAAGCTTTTGTGCACATTGATAAAGAAAATAGAATGAAGCTGGATGCTAAATCTATGCGGTGCACTTTTATTGGTTATGGCTCTGAAGATTTTGGATTCCAGTTGTGGAATTTAGGAACTAACAAAAACTATTAGAATTCGTGATGTTGTTTTCAATGAGAAAGAGATGTACAGTGATTAGCTCAAAAGGTTAAATAATACTGAGCAAGGCAATGTTGATTTGGACGAGGTTATGATCCAAGAAGATCTCACGGATAATCACTCACAGGAAAACACAAACACTGACATCAGTCATTTTAAAATCGATGTCAGCCAAAAAGGAACTGACATCAGTTGTACAAAAACTGACGTCGGTCAAGTGGAATCGACGTCAGTCAGGTATAAACCTAGAGATGACTGAGATCGGTCACTGATAGAGAATTTGGGTGGACAACAAGCTATGTATGAGTCTCAAACACCCATCAAGAGGTCAAAAAGGGTAAGTAAACCTCCAATTCATTATTCCCCTTCATTATTCTACTTATTGCTCACTGATAGTGGAGAATGAAAAAGCTTTGATGAGGCAATACAGGTAGAAACTAGGAAACAGTGGGAGCTTGGCATGAATGAGGAAATTGATTCCTTGAAAGAAAGCCAGCTAGAAAGAAAGCACTAAAAAATATAAGGGTTTACAGATTAAAGGAAGGTGAGAATGGAAAAATGAGACATAAGGCCAGGTTGGTAGTAAGGGATTTACACAGAAACTAGGTATTGATTTTGGTGAAATTTTTTCTCCTATAGTAAAAATGACTTCTATTTGGATTGTATTGTCTTTATTTGCTATTAAGGATTTGCATCTTGAGCAGCTTGATGTTAAGACAACATTTCTTCATAGAGATTTGGATGAAAATATATATGGATCAGCCAGAAAGATTTGAGGTCAAAGGTAAAGAGAAACTTGTGTGCAAGTTGAAGAAAAGCTTATATAGTCTTAAACAAGCTTCAAGACAATGGTATTTGAGGTTTGACAGGTTTATGTCAGAGCATGGCTTTGGTAGATGTCAATATGACCATTGTGTTTATTTTAAGAGATTGGATAATGGTAGATATATTATCCTACTACTGTATGTAGATGATATGCTTGTTGCAGGTTCACACATGCAGGATATTCATGAGCTTAAGGTAAAATTAGCTCACACATTTTCCATGAAGGATTTGGGAGTAGCAAAGAAAATCCTTGGCATGAGTATTAAGAGAGATAGGAAAAATCACCATTTGATTTTGTCTCAAGAGGATTATGTGAACAAGGTGTTGGAAAGGTTTAATATGCAGGATGCAAAATCGGTGAGCACACCTATAGCTGGACACTTCAAGTTGAGCAAAGAACAGTGTCCTAAAGCACATGATGAGGTTGAGTACATGAGTAAAGTTCCATATGCTTCAGCAGTTGGGAGCTTGATGTATGCAATGGTATGTACTATACCTGATATAGCCTAAGCAGTTCAGTGGATTCTCAGATATCTAAGAGGGACCAGTAGTAGGCATTTATTCTATGGTGGGTCGAATACTTCTCTACATGGGTATGTAGATTCAGATATGGCAGGTGACTTGGATGGCAGGGGAAGCACCACAGGATATGTGTAAACTATTGGTGAAATGGCGGTTAGCTAGATTTCAAAGTTGTAGAAGGTTGTTTCCTTGTCTACTACAGAAGCAGAATACATTGCAGTCACAGAGGCTAACAAGGAGATGATTTGGATGACTCGGTTCATGGAAGAGTTGGGAAAGGAGCAAGAGAGTTGCAGATTGTACAGTGATAGTCAAAGTGCAATTCATTTGGCAAAGAATTCAGCCTTCATTCAAGAACCAAACATATATAGCTTAGGTACCACTTCATTAAACAGGTATTGGAGGATGGTGAGTTGAAGCTAGAAAAGATCCATACAGATAAGAACCCTACTGATATGTTAACAAAGTTGGTAACAAAAGAGAAGTTGAATCTTCATTCAACATTTGTTGGTCTTCAAGATTGAGTTTAAAGATGGAAAAGCTAGAAGATGTTGATGTACAGGTACAAGTGCAACTGTTTATCTCCAAGTGGGAGATTGTTGAGTTGTGAAGCTAAAAGCTTCATCAGATGAGCAAATGCAAAAGTTGTTGGAGTTCACAGTCACTGACATCGATCAGGAGTCGACCAATGGCTATTGACGTTAGTCATGGATCGGCCGACATTGGTCATATGCAGGCAGATAGGGACCGATGTTGGTCACATGTGCATCCAGAAGTCTATTTTCATGGTAGAATAGATTTTTTGCATGAAAAGATTAACTATTAGTATTGAGTCTACGTTTTTATTTTTGTCAAGACTGATTTGAACCTTTGATTAAGAGGTATATCTAATGATGGATAATGCATGATCATGAATCCTAATATTATATAATAGGGTTAGATCTTCATAGCTTGTAAGGCAATACATATAAATGTGAATCAATCCAAGTGTTGGAGTTGGTTGTAATTGAGAGAGAAAACTCTTGAGGGAAAGAGATGTGTACATCTGAGAGGTGTGAGAAGAAAGAGATATTTCTTCATTGTATTTCTTTCTGGAAGAGTTTAATACAAGTTTTTGGGTTGTTTCTTGTATCTCATATTCTTTGTTGTTTTTGGTTTCTAGTTATTTATTCTTTTTGGTTTAATTCCATGTTTAGTTGCTTACACAAAAGTAGTCAATCTTGTTGTACGATCGTAACACATTGCCCCATGTAAAATTGAAATGTTAAATTTATTTTTTGGATTTCTCATTTTTTAACTTAAATTTATTCAATGTTTCTAGTGGAAAATGGCACTATGTTATTTTATTGATATATGAGTTTAGTTATTATTAAATTTAGAATTTTTAATCTATTAATGAAAAGTGATCTGGCAGGATGTATATAGGGATAGAAATGATCATAGATTATCATCCTCAACTAGACCAAAAAGGGATCGATTGAGATTAAAATAATGACGCTAAAAAAATAGCAAAAGAGTAGTACCATGAGGTCAACTATATAAGGAAAACAATATTTATTTAAAAATAAAAATTATTTGGATTACAAGCTTTGAGATCCTACCAAAAATGTGACCCTACAACTTTATCTAATGAAAAGATTCTTTAAGGTACAATCAATATTCAAATGAAAAATAAATGGACTACACAATAAAGAGAGAATGTGTTGAGAAAGGGTAAGAGGAAGGTTTGAATCTAATCATCTATCCTAATAACTATTCCAGCCATTCTAGATTTACTTTGATAGAAAACATTTGAATCAAGAGCTATCATTATTTCAACAAATATACTAACCTAATTGACCAAAGATTAATTATGAACATGTAACCCTCCCCCATTCTTCCATCTCACCTCCTCCTTTGCTATGCTTTCTTATTTTCCTCTAATAACCCCCTACTCTTTTCCTTTCTTCCTTTCTTTTTTTTGTTACCATTTTCACATTCTAAAGGCTAATAAATAGAGGCCAACATTTAATTTTTTTCACCCAACTTCATTATACACTTCATCTACTTTATTATTCCCCTATGTGGCATAAAGGTTGAGTGGGATTTCACCAGGATAAAATATTCAAGTCAATGTTGAATTTAATCCCAACTATATTTTTGTCCCCCAAGGGTGACGTGTTAGTTGAACGCAGAAGATTTTATTTGAAAGAGAATTAAATATTTTAATTTTTTTAATATTATTTATTTTTCTATCTTACGGTAATTTTTTTTAACTTGAAACATTTAATGTATTCTCCCTAGTCATGCATGTTCTAGGCTATGTAAAAATCCTTTAATTACTATAGAAAGGGTAAAAATATTTCATTTAGCTTCATAAACTAATGTACTAAAAGAGGTTCGATCAAAAGGTAAACACTATAGCTAACCCATTGATGGGATCCTTATGTCATGATCGGTTCACTTGATTGACACCACATCTTTATTTTTTCTTGACACCGTATCTATTCCAACTCTAATCAATGATAACCTCCCTCTTTGTAGGTCTGGAGTAACATGTGTTACAATCACATACTTAAACGATACTAGTTAGTAGTTAATAAATTTAAACATTAACCAAAAATTAATATAACGCTAAAGTATTAACACATCCATACATTGCTTAAAAATATTCTTGCTTGCCCTGTACAACTCAATGTCAAAATATATGTTAGATTTGTGTATCTATCATTAATCATTATAAGCTTCAAAATAGTATAATGCATAATAATAATCATCTTAAGAATGTATCAATTTAGTTTGATAATGATACTAGTAGTCAATAGTAAATAAACATCAAAATTTTATCCAACTAAGTTCATATGGCACACCACATTGATATGTGTAAATAATTATTACATGCATATAAAAATGGGATATGACATCCTCCTCTCCTCAGAAAAGACAACAGCCTGATGTCCACTATAATATAAGTAATTAAGTAAACAAGGGTGGAAAATATTTGTATACTTCATCATAGTTTTCCCATGCTCACTTTCCTCAAAATATTTGTCCCTCCGAATGTTACACTAGGAAACTTTCCTGTTCGACAAAATCAATTTGCAAGTAGGAACAATCCATAGGGGTTCTACTAGAACCACTCCCAGATCTTATACTTGTAAAATTTTCCAATAAAAAACATAAGACACATCTACATGATAATATTTCAATAAAGAAACATGAAAAAAATTATGAAGTCAAGCAAGTACTGGCGGTAGTGTATGTCTATAGGTAATCAGGTTAATAAACTCAAGGACATCAAATGGTCCTACATGTCTTGGTGCTTGTTTGGATGACTTCCCAAACATGATATAACTTTTCTATGGTTTTACCCTAAAAAACCTTATCCCTTCAAAAAATTTAAGAGTCCGCTTCTTATCAGCATAACTCTTTTTCTTATCTACAACCTTGAAAAGCATTTTTTGAATGAGCTTACCTTGTTCCTCCATATCCTATAGCATTTTTGGGCCAATCATAACTCTATCACTTGTATTATCCTAACTAAGGGGCATATGGCACTTCCTGCTATAAAGTGCCTCAAAGGGAGCCATGCCAAGAGTCAAATGATGTGAATTATTATATACAAACTCTATAAATTTTATATAATAATGAGCTAAGCCCATCAAACTATGGACTTTGTGAAAATTCTTAGGAGATGTCCATTACTTGATGGCTAGAATATTAGCATGAACAACTAAAATAGCTTCATCTAGAATTTTGTGTCCTAAGTAATGTACCCTCTTTTGGAATAAGACATAATTAGAAAACTTGTCATAAATCTTATGCTCTCTTAATTGTTTCATAAATAATAAAAAATATCAAACATTTTCCTATTTAGATTTTGAATAACTCAAAATGTCATCCAAAAATACCAAAACAAATTTGTCTAAATAGTCCTTAAATATACTATTCATTAGGTTCATGAATGTTACTAAAGCATTCGTAAGCCTGAAAGGAAGCATTGTGAGCTCGTACTACATTTAATGAGTCTTGAAAGTAGCTTTTGGAATGTCTTTGTCTTGAATGCTCAATTGATGATAACTTGACCTTAGATCTATTTTATAAAACATTGTTGCCCCTTGCATTTGATTAAAGAAATCATCAATACATGGCAAATGATATCAATTCTTCACTATTATTTTATTGAGCATTCTATAGTCAATACAAAGCTTAAGGGCGCCACCTGTATTTTTAATAAAACCATTAGATCACCTCAAAGAGATACGATTGCATGGATAAGACCTTTGGCTAACAGTTCCTATAATTGAGCCTTTAATTTGAACAACTCAGTTGTCATAATTGGGTAAGGGGATTTTGACTTGGGCTCTAACCAAAGGATGATATAAATTGAGAAATTAAGTTCTCTCTTAGGTGGAAGACCTGGTAGTTCATCAGGAAAAACATCACTAAAATCACATAAAAAAGGGTAATCTTCTATCGTGGGTTCTTTCCCCTCTTCCACTTCATCAATTTATATTGTAAAATGAATACATTCTTTTCATTTATCTTTCTTCAACTACATTAAAAATATTTCCCTTATAGTAGCTTCACATTTTAATCACACAAATCTAGATTATTCTTCATCATCTACACATGATATTGTTTTGTCAAAGAAATCAACGTTTGCTCAGTGCTTCCATAACCATTTTACTCCAACTATCACATCATATGGTCCTCGGGGGACCACATATAGGTCTATAGTAGTAGTGAATCATAAAAGCTCTAACTTAGCTTCAAACAAACATTTCTATAACTTTTTCATTACTTGATGTTCATAATAGACTGACCAAGGATTAGACATAAAACTAAGATTTTTTATCTTTCTAATAATTTTAGGAGATATAAAACACTCGGATGTTGTTGTATCAATAAGCATAGTAATGGGACAACCAAAAAGTTTACCTACTACCTCCACTAGTATCACTTGAAAATCTACTGCCTCCATTGGTGTCTTAGATTAGACATCATTAGATCAGTGAGGACATTGGCTAGCATATTGATCACCTGCATAATTAAAGCACACACATTTCTTCTCTTGAGATTTCTCCTCATCACTGAATTTTCCATTGTTGATGTTATTGTTGTTATTACTGATATTACCATTTCATCCCTAATATCTATTATCAGATTTTCCTAAATTTCCAAACTTGGAACTATTCCCAGAAACTATATTTCTATTCCTACCAATTTTATTTACTTTCTAAAACTTTTTCATAAAGGGAGGGCAGTTTTTATGTTGAAACTGCTTCCCTTAGTAATAGAATTCCTTAATAGCTGATACAAAGGTCTTCAATTTCTTCTATTTTATAGGTTTTTCAAAAACTTCATCCATGGTAGTTTATCCATGGAGGTTGACACTGGTGCTAATTTGAGGGTTTAAACCCAAAATAATCTTTCTAATATGAAGCTTATCATCACTTTGAGACTTTGGTACATATTTTAGAAGTTGAGTGAAACATAATATAGTGCGTCCGTTTGGGTATCGTTATTTTAGAAAGTTTGAAAATATAATTTTACAATAAGATATTGTTATCTTAGAAAGTTAATAACGTAGATGAAAGATACAAGTTGTATTAGTATTGGTCATTATATTTTTACAATATTTTATTTATTTATTTTTGTATTTTAAATGAGGAAATATAAAATATATATGTATAGAGCTGTATTTCCATTTCCATAGTTGATAAAGGATTACGATTTTTTAAATCATCATACAATCATAACACTTATAATATTTTATTAATGTATATTTCATAAATTATTATTGTGTAAAGTGAGTGAGCTTAAGCAGTTTTGGGAATAAATTTTGACTTACGTGTAGAAATCTTGATTAAAAGAGAAAAATAAGGAGAGAATATTAAAGAGTCGATATCTCAAGTCAATGAATGAACTTGTAAATGTAAATCCTCACCAAAACACCAAACATGATGTTGAAGGAATAACATGAGCCCACTAAATCAAAAATAATATAACATTGGACTGTGCCCTTTTTTAGCATTGTCGGGGTGGCATCGACAAAAGAGAATTCCTTGTATACCAGGTTTATTGACTAGCAGTTGCCACAAACATGGAAGTTACACCAACAGGGGGTAATTTTACATTTTGATAAAGTGGGGTTTTGTAAAGCAAAAGAGTTTAAATCAACAATTGTACTCTAATTAAAATCAATGACTGTTAACCATGTCTCACCTTTTATGCGTGAAAATTTAAGCGATAATAATTTTATATTTATAGTGGACGTGATGGTAGAAAATGAGGTTGTGTATGGAGGAGACGTTTCCTTTCACAATAAACATCAGCAAAGACAAAGTGGTGGCGAAGGGAAACTCCATATAAATAGTGAAGGTGGTGAAATATTTCAAGATGTGTTTAGCAATGATGATGAGGGGCAATGAGGTGATGGACTCAAAGAACCCTATAAAAATACATGTGTAAAATTCAGTGATATGTCAATATGTCAATGCAATCTATAGCTTCCTCTGAACTATTATAAATAGCCAATACATTGTTGAAAAAGGGGTCATCTCAATGAAATCAAATGTCAAATATCGAATGGCTTCTCTAAAGACGTACATAAGGCATTATCTATCATTTTGAATGAAAATTATTTAAACTAAAATCTAAAAATATTAAATAATATTTACACAAATATATTAAAAGATAAAATATTATTATAATATTTGAATTATGTACTTCAATAATTAAGATAAAAATAAGAAAATTAAAATAAGATAGATAACAATGGAAGGAAGGTAAAAAATTCTTTTTGAAATATAATAATGTTAAAGAAGTTTGGTAGTTAGCTACATAATAAAATACACCTGTCACAATCATCACATCACATTTGCATGTCTTATATATTTGTTTATTTACTTTTCATTCTATGATTTATTTATTTTTTTTAGAGATTTTAAAAGAAAGAAAATATCATTAATAATAAACCTAAAAATTCTATAAAAAAAATCGAAACTACCTTTCACCAAGCCATCAATGATATAAGATTATGATTTCACTTATAGTGGCATCATATTGTTAGCATAAATTTATCAAATAATATTTTTTTTAAATATATAGATGCACTCTCATAATCAAATGCCCACTTCTTTTCATTATGGGAAGTGACCAAACTAGTTTCATTCAGCATAAATATATTGTGGATAATGTTATTATTGGCTAGGAAGGTATGGAATGGGATAGAATATCTAACCAGAAGGCATTGTTCCTGAAGATTGATTTTGAGAAAGCCTATGATCAAATTGAATGACCTTTTATCATAGTTATGCTTTAGGATCTAGGGTTTGATACCAAGTTTGTTCACATCATCAATACTATCAATGGATCCCCATCTTAAAACTTTGAGATTTAGGATCCATCAGACAAGGTTACCCTATTGCTCCTTCACTTTATGTTTTGGTCTCACTATTGGTCATGTGTGCTATTTGTCTTCTTGGTCTCACTCCAATGCCTCTTATGCAATGATTGAAAAGAATCTTTGAGACTTCATCTAGGCTAATTCTAAGGGGGCCCAGGGTTTTCATACAATATCTTGGGCTATTTGTGATCACCCTAAAGAAGCTAGTGGGCTGGGACTCTTAAACATCAATCTTCATGGTATCCCTCATGGGGTTACATGGATCATCATGAGCTTGGAAGGGAAGGAAACCTAGAAAATCCTTCTGAGACACTACATCTCTCAAGGTTGCCCACATGGTAGAAAAATATGGCAAGAAATTGGCTTTCATAGTGTACTTATCTCACCAATGACACTCAAAGTAGGGGCACTTTTGTCATGAAAATTATTTAGAAAGCCTGGTAAAAGCTCAAACCCTACTTCATTTGGGTGGGGGATAGATTTAGTATCAATCTTTCACTAAACTTTGAGTCATTATGGTTGTCTCCCTAGTTGAAATTCAATAATGCCCCCTTTACCATGGTCCCCTAGATTAAAAGCTTGATGTTGTTTAAGAAAGGTATTCTCATGGTTGGTGCTCTATTTTTTATTACCTCTAGCGACTGGATTCATTGGCCTATGCTAAAATCTAAATTCCATATTAATAATGAAGATGCATAATTTATTTTTGAATTACTGAGTCCCATTCTTGATGAATACTTGCACAAAATTAGAGTTTCCTCTCTTACATCATGGTGGAAGGATTGGTATTTTTTGACAACCAAACCACTTCATTGATACTCTCCTCGATTGGGTTACAATTTATTGGCGTCTCAGGATGTTGATACTTGATTTAATAGTTTTGGGAATATTAGAGTCTTATTCCTAATTTAGTTAGGGGTCTAGAATAAATAAACTTGTAAATAATATTGCAATAACTATAGTACTAATTTGTATAATTTTTTATGTCTTTTAAACATTTTTAAAAATAGTAATGAATAAGGAGGAATGTAACTTAGCTTAAAACTAGATTGAGACAGTTGAGATAGAGGTTCAAACCAGTTGTGCAAGACTAGGAAAGTGTTATGAACCTAGATTTGGTTTTCATTCAGTGAAAAGATAGAAGCGTTGAAAATAAGACACTTCGGGGTATAGCTACCACTGTTGTCCAAAATAGTCATAAAGATCTAAATTTTTTGATTTTTATCTATTGTCCCCGTGTGAGTTTGCTTATGAAATTTTGTGTCTTGAAGTCAATGAAGCTCCTCATAGAGCTGATTTAATCTAAAAATCCTAAATCTTCATTGTGCTTGATAGAACTTGAGAAAGAAGGGGGTTTAGTGTGTGTAGGATGTACTAAACGTGTATCCACACCCCTTATGTGTGAACTCTATCTACATTCCAATACTTTGAAGAGGAATCAATCTATATGTAGTTCTCTTACTTGATGTGTTTTATGCAATAACGTAATGAGGATGTAACCATGTCAAATTGAGAGTGCTTCAGGTGGCTAGGGACTAGTGTGAGGGTTTGAATATATTTTCATCTATGTTGGGTGACTGTATCCAAAGAATATGAAATTTACCTTAGTGGTTTGTTTGTATTCTTGCTTGCTCTGTATTTGTATATATATGTATGTATATATGTATGTATGTATGTATACATATATACATATATACATACATATATATATATATATATATATATATATATACATATACATAGACATATACATATACATATGTATATATATGTATATATGTATATATATATGTATATATGTATATATATATATACACATATGTATATAGACATATATATATACATATGTATATATACATATATATACATACATATATATATATATATATATGCATATATATATATATATGCATGCATGTATATATATATATATATATATATGCATGCATGTATATATATATATATATGCATGTATACATATATATATATATATATATATATATATATATATATATATATATATATATGTATACATGCATATATATATATATATATATATATACATGTATGCATATATATATATATATATATATATATATATATATATATATATATATATATATATATATGTATGTATGTATATTTATATGTATGTATATACATCTCTCTCTCTCTCTCTCTCTCTCTCTCTCTCTCTCTCTCTCTCTCTCTCTCTCTCTCTCTCTCTCTCTCTCTCTCTCTCTCTCTCTCTCTCTCTCTTTGTGTGTACATACACACAAACACACACACACACAGACTTTTAGGTTAACTATCTAACTAAAGGTTATATCACATAATCATAAACCATACATACATTTAGAATTATATTGAGAATTAGAAGAATAACTCATATTGAATAGATTATCTTATCAATCTACTTCCTATAAAGTATACTATTATAAATTTTATGTGGTTAAAATAACTTGCATAAATCAAAAGTGTATTATTTTTTTTGCATCCATTACTCACATGTCATACATTTAACATAAACTAAATGTAATTTATATCATAATATAAACATCTCAAACATATGTAGTTAAGATAAATATTTATTAAAATAATTCTATTCTATCAATTTCACTCAATTACTATCGTAATAAACTGTGACATTTAAATATACATTACAATAATAGAATATATTTATTTCTTAACTTGAACATACAATTATCATTTCAAATTAGCAACATTATATATCATATAAATATGATCTGAACCATACAACTAGGACTGAATCAAATGTCCTTATTAATTTACCATTTTAGCAATCATATTTCAATAGTTTATATCTTTAATTACCATAATAATCTTTGTTTAACATTTGATCCTTTGTTAATTGAGTAAGTAGAGGAGTTATCGTAGATCTTTAGTTGACCAAATTGATGTAGAGAGAGAAAATATCATAAAGGGGTTATGCCTCCAGCCACAGACCCTTTCAGATCCCTTGAACACCTCTCATCCACTGAGAGTGAACCTACCCTTCAAGAGTAGGATAGATAAGAATCTAAAAATTGAGAAAGAGATCATTTACCAACACCATGGCTGATCCACATAACCTATTGAGAGTGTGACTATGAACCAAGATTTGAATTAAAATATTCCTAATGTATACAACTTGTATACACTACTTACACCTATAAGTTTTTATATTCCCCAAGTACCCCTTATTGAATCTTAACGCATTGGGTAATTGAGTTATTACATGTGTCTAACTATGATACCCTCCCATCTCTTAGACAACACATCTCGCATCCACTACTCTTATCCTAAGGTCTCCTTGACCTAGGCATATCATAGTTACTAGGTCTTGATAATCTTTATGTCCATGTATTTATTTTATTAAAAAAAAGGTTACAAGATGATATCTTACATGTGTGTGATAATCCATGCACGTAAAATGTTGATGAATGATTAGTTTATTAAGATAATAAGATTGTTATAACCTACTTTTTTATCTTTAATTTTTATGTTTTGATGCTTAGTAGGGTCATTCTTGCATCAAAATAAAACTTTCACCCTACCTCTTATTTACTCATTTAAGAAACTTGATGACAGTTAAGCTAGGTATAAACTTAGTAAAACCCATATGATGAGTATTTATCTCTATCCATTTCTACATGATGCTACCATAGTTATATAACCCCAAGAATTCCATTCAAAGAATGCTAATCATTTAGTTATAGAACTAGCTCTTACATTATTAGTGATGTTTGTTACGGATATTAGTTTTTAATTTTTTTATAAAAGAATCGATTGGAGATAGCTTCATCTACTATGTGAGACTATTAATCCTACATTTTCCCCTTATTTATACATAGTAATAGGTTATTACCAAAAATATTTCATCAAATTGATCAAATTTGTAATCATAGTGCTTTTATCCATAATCATATTTTAATATAGTAAAATATGATCTTGGTGGCACAAATATGAAGATAACCAAAATTATTATTCTATTATCATTTGTTTCCATTTCCTAATATAAATTTCATGTTTATAGAGAAAATTACATTTTACTTTCTTTTTATCAAGTTTTCCTTCACTTTTTTATAAATTGATTCAAACTCACTACTATTACTCCTTGTAAACTAGTTTAAATTTATCAATGATTACAAATATTTATGAACAATAATAATAAAGTAGAAGCTTTGGCAAAAATATTTACTTTAGAGAAGATTACATATACATTTTATTCTTTTCACATTGACCTAGGATATGCAAAAACATGGCATTGTTGTAAAGAAGAAAGGGGTCACTATAAATTTAAGATTCTGACTACTATCAAAAGCTATGCCATACCTGTTATTGAAAATAAAAAATCTAAACAAAATAATTCTACAAATGCAAAAATATATTACAGGATTAAGACACCAAGTTTACAATTGTTTCCAGTGAAAATTTGTCTAATACAATAGGTGTTAGATGCTGGAAATTTTATGATGATTTTATTTTAATAGCTATCAAACATTTGTGCCCAACTAAAAGGATAAAAGAATAACAATTTGTTTATTTTTTTATAGGTCAAAATTCCCTTCTAGGGCATTGCCCCATGTAAAATTGAAACATTAAATTTATTTTTTGGATTTCTCATTTGTTAACTTAAATTTATTCAATGTTTCTAGTGGAAAATGGCACTATGTTATTTTATTGATATATGAGTTTAGTTATTATTAAATTTAGAATTCTGAATCTGTTAATGAAAAGTGATTTGGCAGATATATATAGGGATAGAAATGATCATAGATTATCATCCTCTACTAGACCAGAAGGGGATCGATTGAGATTAAAATAATGACGCTAAAAAAATAGCAAAAGAGTAGTACGATGAGAGGTCAACTATATAAGGAAAGCAATATTTATTTAAAAAAATAAAAATAAAAATTATTTGAATTACAAGCTTTGAGATCCTACCAAAAATGTGACACTACAACTTTATCTAATGAAAAGAGTCTGTAAGGTACAATCCATATTCAAATGAAAAATAAATGGACTACACAATAAAGAGAAAATGTGTTGAGAAAGGGTAAGAGGAAGGTTTGAATTTAATCATCTATCCTAATAACTATTCCAGCCATTCTAGATTTACTTTGATAGAAAACATTTGAAACAAGAGCTATCATAATTTCAACAAATATACTAACCTAATTGACCAAAGATTAATTATGAACATGTAACCCTCCCCCTTTCTTCCATCTCACCTCCTCCTTTGCTATGATTTCTTATTTTCCTCTAATAACCCCCTACTCTTTTCCTTTCTTCCTTCCTTTCTTTTTTTTTGTTACCATTTTCACATTCTAAAGGCTAATAAATAGAGGCCAACATTTAATTTTTTATACCCAACTTCATTATACACTTCATCTACTTTATTATTCCCCTATGTGGCACAAAGGTTGAGTGGGATTTCACCAGGATAAAATATTCAAGTCAATGTTGAATTTAATCCCAACTATATTTTTGTCCCCCAAGGGTGACGTGTTAGTTGATCGTAGAAGATTTTATTTGAAAGAGAATTAAATATTTAAATTTTTTTAATATTATTTCTTTTTCTATCTTACGGTAATTTTTTAAAACTAAAAACATTTAATGTATTCTCCCTAGTCATGCATGTTCTAGGCTATGTAAAAATCCTTTAATTACTATAGAAAGGGTAAAGATATTTCATTTAGCTTCATAAATTAATGTACTAAAAGAGGTTTGATCAAAAGGTAAACACTATAGCTAACCCATTGATGGGATCCTTATGTCATGATCGGTTCACTTGATTGACACCACATCTTTATTTTTTCTTGACGACTTATATACTCCAACTCTCGTCAATGATACCCTCCCTCTTTGTAGGTCTAGAGTAACTTGTGTTAATATCACACACTTAAACGATACTACTTAGTAGTTAATAAATTTAAACATTAACCAAAAATTAATATAACGCTAAAGTATTAATGCATCCATACATTGCTTAAAAATATTCTTGCTTGCCCTACACAACTCAATGTCAAAATATATGTTAGATCAGTGTATCTATCATTAATCATTATAAGCTTCAAAATAGTATAATGCATAATAATAATCATCTTAAGAATGTATCAATTTAGTTTGATAATGATACTAATAGTCAATAGTAAATAAACATCAAAATTTTATCCAACTAAGTTCATATGGCACACCACATTGATATGTGTAAATAATTATTACATGCATATAAAAATGGGCTATGACATCCTCCTCTCCTTAGAAAAGACAACAGCCTGATGTCCACTATAATATAAGTAATTAAGTAAACAGGGGTGGAAAATATTTATATACTTCATCATAGTTTTCCCATGCTCACTTTCCTCAAAATATTTGTCCCTCTAGATGTTATACTAGGAAACTTTCTTGTTCCACAAAGTCAATTTGCAAGTAGGAACAATCCATAGGGGTTCTACTAGAACCACTCCCAGATCTTGTACTTGTAAAATTTTCCAATAAAAAACATAAGACACATCTACATGATAATATTTCAATAAAGAAACATGAAAAAAATTATGAAGTCGAGCAAGTACTGGTGGTAGTGTAAGTCTATAGGTAATCAGGTTAATAAACTCAAGGACATCAAATGGTCCAACATATCTTGGTGCTTATTTGGATGACTTCCCAAACATGATATAACTTTTATATGGTTTTACCCTAAAAAACCTTATCCCTTCAAAAACTTTAAGAGTCCACTTCTTATCAACATAACTCTTTTGCTTATCTACAACCTTGAAAAGCATTTTTTGAATGAGCTTACCTTGTTCCTCCATATTCTTTAGCAATTTTGGGCCAATCATAACTCTATCACCTATATTATCCTAACTAAGGGGTATATGACACTTCCTACTATAAAGTGCCTCAAAGGGAGCCATGCCAAGAGTCAAATGATGTGAATTATTATATGCAAACTCTATAAACTTTATATAATAATGAGCTAATCCATGAAACTATGGACTTTGTGAACATTCTTAGGAGATGTCCATTACTTGATGGCTAGAATATTAGCATGAACAACTAAAATAGCCTCATCTAAAATGTTGTGTCCTAAGTAATGTATCCTCTTTTGGAATAAGACATAATTAGACAACTTGTCATAAATCTTATGCTCTCTTAATTGTTGCATCAATAATCAAAAATATCAAACATTTTCCTATTTAGATTTTGAATAACTAAAAATGTCATCCAAAATAACCAAAACAAAGTTGTCTAAATAGTTCTTAAATATGCTATTCATTAGGTTCATGAATGTTACTAAAGCATTCATAAGCCTAAAAGGAAGCATTGTGAGCTCGTACTACTTGTAATGAGTCCTAAAAGGAGCTTTTGGAATGTCTTTGTCTTGAATGCTCAATTGATGATAACTTGACCTTAGATCTATTTTATAAAACATTGTTGCCACTTGTATTTGATTAAAGAAATCATCAATACATGGCAAAGGATATCAATTCTTCACTATTATTTTATTGATCATTCTATAGTCAATACAAAGCTTAAGGGTGCCATCCGTATTTTTAATAAAACCATTAGATCACCTCAAGTAGATACGATTGCATGGATACGACCTTTGGCTAACAGGTCCTAAAATTGAGCCTTTAATTTGAACAACTTAGTTGTCATAATTAGGTAAGGGGACTTTGACTTGGGCTCAGACCCAAGGATGATATAAATTAAGAAATTGAGTTCTCTCTTAGGTGGAAGACCTGGTAGTTTATTAGGAAAAACATCACTAAAATCACATAAAAAAGGGTAATCTTCTATCGTGGGTTCTTTCCCCTCTTCCACTTCATCAATTTATATTGTAAAAATAATACATCCTTTTCATTTATCTTTCTTCAACTACATTAAAAATATTTCCCTTCTAGTAGCTTCACATTTTAATCACACAAATCTAGACTATTCTTCATCACCTAGACATGATATTGTTTTGTCAAAGAAATCAACGTTTGCTCAGTGCTTCCATAACCATTTTACTCCAAAGTAACACATCATATGGTCCTAGGGGGGCCACATATAGGTCTATAGTAGTAGTGAATCATAAAAGCTCTAACTTAGCTACAAACAAACATTTTTATAACTTTTTCATTGCTTGATGTTCATAATAGACTGACCAAGGATTAGACATAAAACTAACATTTTTTATCTTTCTAATAATTTTAGGAGATATAAAACACTCGGATGTTGTTGTATCAATAAGCATAGTAATGGGACAACCAAAAAGTTTGCCTACTACCTCCACTAGTATCACTTGAAAATCTACTACCTCCATTGGTGTCTTAGATTAGACATCATTAGATCAGTGAGGACACTAGCTAGCATATTGATCACCTCCATAATTAAGCACACACATTTCTTCTCTTTAGATTTTTCCTCATCACTGAATTTCCCACTGTTGATGTTATTGTTGTTATTATTGATATTACCATTTCATCCCTAATATCTATTGTTGGATTTTCCTAAATTCCCAAACTTGGAACTATTCCCAAAAACTATATTTCTATTCCCACCAATTTTATTTCCTTTCCAAAACTTCTTCATAAAGGGAGGGTAGTTTTTATGTTGAAACGGCTTCCCTTTGTAATAGAATTCCTTAATAGCTAATAGAAAGGTCTTTAGTTTCTTCTCCTATTTTATAGGTTTTTCAAAAACTTCATCCATAGTAGTTTATCCATGGAGGTTGACACCAGTGCTAATTTGAGGGTTTAAACCCAAAATAATCTTTCTAATATGAAGCTTCTCATCACTTTGAGACTTTGGTACATATTTTAGAAGTTGAGTGAAACTCTCCCAATAAGTAGTGATTGACATATCTCCTTGTTGGAGATTCTAAAACTCTATCATATTTATTTCAAAGTATAATTATGGCAACCATATTATTTTAAGAAAGACACAAACTATTCCAAAGCAGTCATTTTTGTAGCCAAATTTATTTAAGCCTTCAATTTTTCCCACCAAGCTGATGCTTCACCCAAGAGTTGGTAGGCTACCCAAATAACTTTGGTTTCCTCCAAAGAGTTCTAAAGTTCAAAATACTTTTCCATTTCAATAATCCAATTTTTTTTCCATCCTCAAGTACTATCTCATTGTACTTAGGTTGGGCTATCCACTTCAGGTCTCTTACCAATTTGGTTTGAAATTGAGGTCACTTGGGTGGGTGCACATTACAAATATTTCCATGAGGATTTTCTTGATTTTTCTCAACTACATTCTAGTCATCTTCATCATTGATTGGATTTCTTAGGTTTTCTTCATGACCTTGTCTATAAGTAAGGTTTTGTACTTGTTATTCCATGATACCCATCCTCTCTTGAGTTATAGTTACCATATCTAATATTTGGTCAAGCTTAGCTTGAAATTATTCCTCATTTTGATCACTTCCATCATTTTTATGTGTTTGTGCCATAGTAACTTGGTAGGATAAAATAGTAGAAACTCAAAAATATAAAAAACCCACTATGCTTGAGTGTTGATGCTAGGCTTTGATACCATGATGTGACATCCCCTTTAGGGTATAATTAAACTAACTATTTTTTAATAAATATACTTTTAGATTAACTATCTAACCTAAAGTTATATCACATAATCTAAAACCATACATACATTTAGAATTATATCAATCATTGGGAGAGCAATGCATTTAAATCAGTTTAGCTTATCAATCTACTTCCTAAATAATATACCATAGTAAATTTTATGCACTTAAAATAACTTGCATAAATCAAAAGTGTACTATAATTTGTTTTGCATCCATTACTCACATGATATACTCTTAACAGAAACTAAATGTAATTTATATCATAATATCAACAACTCAAACATATGTTTTTAAAATAAATACTTATTAAAAAAAAATTATTTTATCAATTTCACTCATTCACTAGCATAATGAACTGTGACATTTAACTATACATTACAATAGTAGAATACATTTATTTATTAACTTGAACATCCAATTATCATTTAAAATTAACAACATTATAAATCATAAATATATGATCTGAGTTATATAACTAAGACTGAATCAAATGTCCTTATTAATTTATAATTTTAGTAATTACCATAATCATCTTTGCTTAACATTTGATCCTTTATAAATTGAGTAATTAGATGAGTTATCATAGATATTTAATAAAAGAAATTGATGTAACTAGGGATAATATTATATAGGGATTTTATTCCAACCACAAAGCCTTTTAGATCCCCTACACACCTTTCATCCACTAAGAGTGGCCCTACCTTTAATGAGTAGGATAGATAAGAGTCTAAAAACTGAGAAAGAGATCATTTACCAACACCATGGCTACTCAACATTTCTTAGTATGAGTGTGACTTTGAATCAAGACTACAATTAAAATATTCACAATGTATACTACTCATATACATTACTTATAACTATAAGTGTTTAGATTCACTAAATACCCCTTGTTGAATCTTAACTCATTGGGTAACTGAATTACTATGAGATGATGCTTTACATAAGTGTCCCATACCACCCACATAAATCATTGACTTATCCATATGTTGAGGAATTATTAGTTTATTAATATAATAATCTTATTATAACCTAATTTATTATCTTTGATTTCTATGTTTTGATGCTCAACACAGTACTTCTTTCCTCAAAATAAAACTTTCACCCTACCTCTTATTTACTCATTAATGAAACTTGATGATGGTTAAGCTAGGTATAAATTTAGTAAAATCTAAATGATGATTATTCATCTTTATCCATTTCTACATGATTCTGCCATAGTTATATAACCCCAAGAACTCCATTCAAATAATGCTAATTGTTTAGTTATTGAACTAGCTCCTGCATTATTAGTGATGTCCTTTAAGGATTTCAATTTTTTTTTGATAAAATAATCAATTAAACATAAATTCATCTACTGTGTGGGATTATTACTCCTAAAATTTTGACTTGTTTCTACATAGTAATAGGTTGTTACCAGAAATATTTCTTCATATCGATAAATTTTGTATTCATAATGCTTTTATCTAAAATCATATTTTAATATAGTACAATATGATTTTAGTGGCATGGATATGAAGATAATCTTAATTTTTATTCTATTATATTTTGTTTCCTTTTCCTAATATAAATTTCATGTTGACATAGAAAATTATATTTTACTTTATTTTTATCAAGTGCTCCTTTATTTTTTACAAACTAATTCAAACTCATTATTATTACTCCTTAGAAACTAGTTTAAAGTTATCAATGAATACAAATCTTTATGAACAAACATAATAAGTTTGAAACTTTGGGCAAAATATTTAATTTGGAAAACATTGCATATACATTTTATTCTTTTCACATAAAAATATGACTCAAGAGATGCAAAACCATGGTGATATGGTAAAGTAGAAAGAGATTAATATGTATTAAAAAAATAA
>JARHVA010000292.1:2505000-2582500 GCA_037957365.1 Torreya grandis | reverse complement strand
AAATATCAGCATGATGATTCTCTCTTTTATCATATGGATTTGATAACTCTTTAATGAGATGCTTACCAACATGAAATGATTGGAAAGCCACTATATATTTCTTAATAGATTAGATGTGATATGGCTGATTTCTATCCATCCACTATTGCTCTTGGTCCTTTCTCAAGCGCACCTACACCAAAAGTAACATATCATGAATGAAAATAAAGCAAATTATATGCCTTGAAATCACTGCTAACCTCAAAATAACCATGCCCCACATAATGGATCATAAAACATGCTTCTTGTAATAAAGTGATTATCCCATTTCTATTTGGGCATTTGAAACCCATAGACTCAAAAATGTCAAACATATATTCCTGAGGTCCTTGATCCACAATCTCTCCTCCAAATAATAAGATGATATCATCAAATTATTTGTATGTATCAGGAACATGTTGCAGAAGAGAGATCAACAATATCCCATCAAGGACATGGGTAATTTGGCACAAAAATCTGATGTCTAGAACATTATAACACTATTCAATCCTATTGAAATTCCATCCATCAAAAAATCTTTAGGATGAGCAAATAGAATTTACCCTACAAAAAAATTCAATAGAAAACACAAAATTTCCATGTCTCAGTAATGCAAATATAATTTTTTAAACTTTATTCTATTACCAAAGAACTTTCCCTAAATATCACACCTATGATGACTCTATTCTATTGACCTCCATAGATTCCATGACACATTTAGTCTCCAACTATTTTGTCACAATAAATTTTGAGTCCTAAAAGTTAGAATAAATAAGACTATAGTTAATCATGTGAATAATCTTACATAGAAAAAATATAAGAAGCATTTTTACCACCTAAGATGGAATTTTTGAAAAAAACATTCAGCACATAGTCTATGATAAGCCTGGTCAATTGGATTTCAATTATGACTTCCTATAGCCATAATACAGATCAAACATGCAATAAGTGGCATAAAACAAAAATTGAAAAAAACCATTAAGGAGCTCTTAATAAAAAACATTTCTTTGGCATAACTACCTACCTTCATAAATACATCAATATATGGATCTAGTTTGATGCCTTCCTATTTCTCTCATCTTGAAAGTTATTCTAATAGGTCTGTAAGTTAAAAATGAATATTTAGTCTTGTGAAAAAATAGAAAAACATTGTAGTTGTGGGAAATGCATACACAAGCACTCTCCATATCCTAACCTAACACCTTAACATCGACCAAATAATTCCAATGTTTCCCTTACGCTCATTCCTACATTATGTAAATCATTTAGCAAATGTATGTGTATGTTCTCTATGCCATAAATTATGTCAATGAGTGTCCATTGTATGTCACATTTTTGGTAATCTATTTTTTTTAAATCAAATTTTCATAATTTTTTGCATATGAATGTTACCACATTAATCTTTTCTCTAGATATCAAATAAGGCATGAGAAATCAATTGTTGTATTCACTAAGATAGACTTGGGAATTTGGGACCAAATAAAGAAATAAATGGATCCAAACATTTTAATAGAGATGAAAAAAATCCTAGATTCTCTAAACAACATATTCACTCTCTATGTATGATAAAATAAATAGTAGTTGAACTTACTCTGAGATTGCAGTCAGGTTCCCCAACCAAAGTTGTTAGCAATGTAGTTTTTCCCACACCATGTCATCCTAATGGATCAATGACATGTTGATTACAAGAAAGAAATTTCTCAGTAAACAATAAGGATTGTAGACTTCCTATTCCTTAATAGGTTATCATAGATGTCTAAAATCCTTCAATCCACTTAACAGAGATCAAAACATCTATGAAACAGTCTAGATGTCAACCAAAAGGAATCAGAAGCAAGCAACAACAAGTAGAAGTGATCATCATGTGATCTATTCATTGAAATGGTTTGAACTAGAGTTAAAGGGAATAAATCTAGTTGTATTGAGGGCCTCTAGGCATCAAAAACACCCATGACTATGCCCTCACCCTCGGTGTTTGCAATAAACTTCTTATTGAAGACAAGGGAACCTAACAAAGTATTGACTCTGTTTCACCAAATACAACCAATGGGTATCTAACCTGGTTAGTTCATCTTTGCCACCATAGTCCAAACTTATGTCAAAACAAAAAAATTAAATAAGGTATCGACACCCAAAAAAAATTGGGAATTTGTCACCTCCAAAAATGTGATCCTAGATAAACCAAAAGTATGCTATTTTTTATCAAAGATTTAACTAGTAAAACAATCCCCTACCATGTTCCAATCTGACCTATATGCATCTCATTATCAATCTATTCTTGTGACCCTTATTATGCCCAATACCTAGGATTTATTTATAGCACCCTATGGAAAGTCTCTATCCTTCTAAAACCATGAATCCATGTTGTCCCAAGCCTTAGCCGAGCTATAGAGAAACACAGTAAAATCCATTGTGTAATACCCTAAGTAGTCCCTCTGATATCCATGCTTCTAATGATGGGCCCTTTTTTTTCAAGTTTCTTTTAGCAAGGGTTTTCATAATAATTATAAAATTATGAATTTATAAAAAATTAAAAAAAGAGATGTTAATGATGATATTATGATTCATCTGAAAATAACCCCCCTTGTAGTAGTGAGCTAACCCATGGGGGCTTCAAATATTCAATATTACTAGACAACAAATCTTTACTTTTACGAGGATGGGCTCATCCATCCTTCGAGCTACAGTGTGTTCCAATTACATTGTGCAATGTGATATTTACCCCAATATTTATTTTTTAGTTAATTATTTTTAATTAAATATTTATTTTTTAGTTACTTCTATACTCAATTAAAAAAAATAGTTACTTTCTATACCTAATAAAAATATTATTTTTTAATTCTACAATAATTTATGATTTTTTTTAAAATCATATTCAAACCATGTATCTAGTCACATACATATTATTTATGAGGATGGGCTCATCTAAACAAATTTCAAATACACTTTGTTGTTACTTAAATATTTATTTTTTAGTTACTTTTTATACCTAATAAAAGAAATTAATTTTTAATATGACAATGTTCTATAAAATTATTTTAAAACTTATTCAAATCACGTGTCTAATCGTATAAATTGAAATGGATGGCATTCAAAAATTCTCTTTAAGAAATGGAGTACAATAACCATCTATTCAAACATGTAATCAAGAAAATATTAATTTTTTAAATACTTTCTATATATAATAAAAATATATATCACAATATTTTATTCAAACCACGTGTACAATAACCATCTATTCAAACATGTAATCCAAAAAATATTAATTTTTTATTTACTTTCTATATCTAATAAAAATATATATGGCAATATTTATTCAAACCATGTGTATGGATGACACAAAAAAAACAAATCGCTAAAATGGAAGTTGGCTCTAAATAGTAATATATAACTAGAACTAGTTAATCCCATAATAGTCAATTTATTCTCCCTCGTTATTTGACTATGCAAGTGGGATCCCCTGGTGTAGTTGATTGAATGTGACGTGACTAGTAACAAACTAATTGCAATTGTCCAGATAAAATTAAAATCTATTTTAAATATCATTTTGTTGCCTATAAATATATGTGTTGTGTTGAGGAGCTAATAACCAAAAACCAAGTTTTGGTTTTGTTCCTTTGATTCATTGACCATGAACAGCACAATAGCTAACAAGCACCACATTAGCCTGTTCGAAAGTGAGGAGGAAGAATTGGCCAGACAAGCGGAGTCATGGAAGTACACATTTGCATTTGTCAACTCTCTAAATATAAAGTCCATTTTTTTGCTTGGAATCCCTGACATGATCACCTACCATGGCCCCAATGCAATGTTTTCTCTCTCACAAATCACTGCAAAGCTTCCCAGCAAAGAGTTGAATGTCAATTGCCTATTCAGAATTTTGCGCTTCCTCATGGTGAAGAAGTTTTTCAGGGCCAAAATTGTGACCACCAATGGGGGGCTCATTGAAATGAGATATGGATTGATGGCCGCTTCCAAGTGGCTGGTGAAGAGAGACGGGATATCCATGATACCCATGCTGCTAATGTAGATTGACTACATAAGCATGGCACCATTGCACCATTTTAATGAGTGCTTTCTCCAAGGGGGCATTGCCTTCGAGAAGGCCAATGGCAAGCACATTTGGGATTACGCTTCTGCACACCCTAAGTACAATGACATGTATAAAAACTCCATGGCTTGAAATGTTTCCATCATCATGAAGGTTGTCTTGTCTAAATACAAGGGTTTCCAAGGCTTGACTTCCCTGGTGGACATTGGATACGGCACTAGAATGGCCATTGCAGATATTTTGAAGGCCTATCCTTCCATCAAAGGCTTCAATTATGATCTCCCCCATGTCATAGCTATGGCTCTTGATTTACCATGCATGATATTGATAATAATAATTTTAAGGATTACTATATTGATTTTTGTTAGAAACAGAGCATAAGAAAATATAACTAAAAATAAAACAAGCGCAGATTGCTACGACAATCAAGAAAAGATATAATTGTTTTTTCCCTTGCATTAAAAAACTGCAAATAGTCTACATAAATAGAGTTTGAAAGAAAAATAAAATTGAAAGATACACTACTATTTAGCTATAGGCGTGCATGCAGACTAAGAGGAGACTGAAATAGGGGAAACATGCAGACTGCATGCATGAGGGAGCAAACAAGAAGTTTTGTTTATTCCTAGTTTTCTCCATCATGTGCTTGCAATAGGAAGAAATTAACTAATGGTTATTCTAACACTCCCCCTTATTTTATACCACTAAGTACTTCAACATTTACAATGCCTAAATTTTGTCTTAGATAATAAAAAGTCTCCTTTGCTAATGCCTTTGTGAATATATCTGTCAATTGGTCTACAGATCTGTAGAACTCCAAATGGGTTTCTACATTGTTCACTAACTCTATGATAAAATGGAATCTTGTATCGATGTGCTTGCTCTTCTTGTGAAAAACATGATTTTTTTATAATGCAATTGGTGATTTGTTGTCACAAAAGATTGGTGTTGACTCCTTCTATGCTTGTAATAAATCTGTCAATACTCTTCTCATCTAAGTTGCTTGGCCTGCTACTGATGTGGTTGATACATACTTTGTTTCATCTAATGAAACTGTCACTATAGGTTGCTTTTTGGATGCCCATGTGACCACACCTATTCCAAAAAGAAAGGCATGTCCAGAAGTACTCTTCCTCTCATCAATGCTACCTATAAAATCACTATCAGTATAAACAATCAAATAAAAATCATTAGTTATGGAATATAAAATTCCATATTTTGTTGTTCCTGCAACATATCTCAATATCCTCTTTCAAACTTGCCAATGTGAGTCTCTTGGTGACTCCATGAATCTAGAGATTAAAATGACCCCATACATGATATTTGGTATTGTAGCTATAAGATACATCAAACTACCAACTAGTATTTTGAATGTTGTAGAGTCAACATTAGACCCTTTGTCTTCTTTGCTAATTTTGGTCCCTGTAGCAACTAGTGTAGGTCCTGATTTGCAATTCAAAATCTTAAACCTCCTTAACACATCCTTTGCATATTTAGTTTGACAAATAAATATTCCCTTCTCTAATTGTACAACTTCTACACCCAAAAATAACTTCATTAATCCCAAATCTGTTATTTCAAATTATTTCTTCATTTCTGATTTAAATGTGTCTACAGACAAATTTATAGTGAAAATCAAATCATCAACGTACAAACACACAATCAAAATCTGACCTTTTTTATTGATTTTTGTTTACAATGTAGGGTCACTATTGCTTCTGGTAAATCCATTGTTTGTCATGTATGAATCAATCCTGCTATACCATGCTCTTGGTGCTTGCTTGAGACCATAGAGGGACTTCTTCAATCTGTAGACTTTTTATTCATGTCCATGCACTTCATAACCTGGTGGTTGTTTCACATACACTTCTTCATCTAGGAAACCATTCAAGAAAGCTGATTTGACATCTATTTGACATGCTTTCCAATTATTTTTTATAGCTATTGCTAAAACCATTCTAACAATATCAAGTCTAGCAACTGAAACAAATGTTTCATTATAATCAATTCCATTTTCTTGTACAAAACCTTTTGCTACTAACCTTGCCTTGAGCTTTTCAACCTTTCCTTCTACATCAAATTTGGTCTTATAAACCCATTTGACTCTTATGCAATCCTTACCTTCAGGAAGATTAATTAGATCCCATGTTTGGTTTCTCTCAATGGCATTCATCTCTTCATCCATTACTGTTATCCAATGTTCCTCATTAACTGCTTCTTCATAATACATAGTGTTGTCCCCAAAAAATGTCACTCATTTTTGGGACAACCTAAGGACTATTTTGGCCCTGCACAAACCAAAAATCATCTCTCCCCTTTTCAAAAAATTATTCTGAGCATTCAAGTTCTTCATTTTTCAAATATTTTCCAAAAATCTACAGACTCTACAGGCTTGAATCTACAGACTCTGCAGGAAGAAGATCTACAAAATCTGCAGGCCAAGTTCTACGAGCTTTGCATGTTGATTTCTGTAGACTCTGTAGGAAAGAAGCAAGCTATCAACACTGAGGTGATTTCAATGTTGGTTCAATTGGTAGGTTCAAGGGGATGCCCCCAAAGCCAAAGGAACAAGTGCCCTTGCGGAGGGTAGTAAGAAAAAGTGAACAAAAGTTATAAACCCCTCAGGCAAATGGCTAAGTAAAAGAGGCCAAAAGAATTCTTTCGAGAAGATTTTTCTCAGAAAAATGTTAAGGCAAAATTCCTTCAGACTTTTTCTCCGAAGGAATTCTTTCATAATTTTATCCAAAGGAAAATCCTGACGAAAAAATCTCAAAAGCTAAAATCCTGACTAAAGGAAAAGCCTGCATAAAAATGCCTGATGGAAAAAGCCAAAGTGCAGCAGAAGCCACCACAAGTCCATTATAAAGTAGAGGAGAAGCCACCATGTGTCATCTTTTGCAAGATCCTCAAAAGGTTTCTAAAGCTTCTATAAGTTAAGTAGAATACGTCGCATGTCCTGTTATGGCTCAGTGGAACATGACAAGTGTTTGCATCCACGTTCTCCTTTTGAAGTTACTCAGGCAAGACATGTCATGGATCCCATTTTTTGTAAGTTTCTAATGAGTTTCATAATAGTGGAACTTTCCACTTGTCAAAGATGCCGAAAGGAGCCCCTAAAGACTTAGATAAGAAGGGCTATAAAGGACAAAGAAGCAACATGGACGATTCCAAAGGCAAGATCAATTAAAGTGATGGTTCAACTAGAGAGCAAAGAAGTGCTTAAACAGTGAAGAGAGGAGTGAGACCAAAGGACTAGAAATATCTTCAAAAGAGTTATTTCTAGTAGGTGAAATAGTGGATCAAGTAGACTTTTAAGCACACCAAATCAAGGACACAAGCCTATTTTTCTTCCATGAAGTAATGGCAAATTAGACAACTGCATAGACATCAAGAAAAGGACCAAACAGTCCATACTAAGAAGAGACGTATTAGAGGAATGGACACACCATAGTTATGGCAATGCACTATTCTTAGCATGGTCCCTCTAGATAGAATTGAAGGTGCATTGAAGGCATTCAATTTAGCATGGGCCTTTTTCATGAAAACAAGCACCCAAGTCTTTCTTAGAGCGCTATATATTGTAATCTCTTTTATTATTTTAAGGAGATCTTCCTCTATACAGAAGTAAAACTCTACCCAAATTGAAAGGTAAATACTGAGACTTTGAGCTCAGATTGTAGTTCATATTATTTTATTTGAATGAGAAAGTAAGTGACTTGCAGACTTTGTGCTGTTATAGCTTCTGCTATTTTAGGAAATTATTTTTATGTCTATTTCCTAGGAACATTATTGTTTATTTGATCTAATAAGCAAAACTAGCGGAAGTAATCAAGGTGTCCTAAAGCCAGCTACTTTCAGACTTTGGGCTGTCATAGTTGTCTTCAGTGTTTTTTTATTTTCTGTTTCTATGTAAAGGAACTTGGGATGACTTTGTGCCCCCATTGTTCTTCATATCTCACTCTTGGGCAGTCGAGGTGGAGACATTGCGCTACATCTCAGGCTATTGGTTACTCTGCACTTTTGGTTACTTTTACTACTTGAAAGAAACTCCTGATGTTTCTTGTAAAAACACTTTTGAAAGAAGAGAAGTGCCTTTAGTGTTTCCACTAGGAATTTTCTCCTTTGTTTGTGAGCATCATCTCTGAAAGAAGAGATATGTATGGTTTATTCTACCCCCATGTGTTATTTTTTGCTTATTTATATAGTATATAGCTCCTACGTATCTAAAGGGAACCTCCCCTTGATGAGAGGAGAGATTAGTCCCCTTTTGATGCGGTAAACTTACACAATTGGCTGACCAATCTTCTTGCTATGGTTTATTAGACCTATTTTGTTTATCAGTACACTGATTGACAAAATATTCACCCAACAATTTTTGGTGACTCCGCTGGGGATGAACGTGCAATCTGAAGCCTCAAGTTTTAAATTGAAGCAGTCCCTACCCTTATCCATTATAAACTCTAGTAACTCCATTCCATGTCTTACCCATTATCATTATAGCCTTACCATTTTCCTCTATCTTTAGTATTTTATCTGGTCTGCAAAACCAAAGCTACTAGAAAAGAGTTCGTAGTTTGAAGCCTCAAGCTAAAGAAGGTCATGAAGCCTTAAGCCTCAAGAGTAATTTTGAGTTGTTTCCTCCATAACCTCACCTTCAACAAACTAGGAGTCTTCCTCCTAGCCCTACCAAGTCACCAACACAAGGCATAGCTTCTTTTTCTGCTGCTAGCAGAGCTTTGCCTACCCATTCTCCACCCAGATTTGTGATCCCACTTCTATAGAATCAAATCATGGCTCAAGGCCCTTGGGGTAACTCTTTTAGTCCACTGAATTTAACTCCACCCCTGCATGAGCTTCCACGCAGTTCAAGGAAGAATTTCCTCAAATTCTTTGGTGATGGGAAAGTTCATCTTGATGACTATATTGCCACTTTTATCATAGCCTATGGCATAATAGGGGTGGAATTTGAAGACATAGTAGTTAGGCTATTCATGGAGACATTACAAGGTGCTATTACAGACTGGTTCTACCATCTGCAAGCTAGATCAGTGACTGACTGGGACACACTCAAAGATAAATTTGAAGCTAGGTTCAAGCATGCAAAAGATGTGAATGCCTTGCCAGCCTAGCTCACACAGATGAAGAAGGAGCCCCATGAACCTATGAGGGACTTCATTACTAGGTTTGACAAATTGAGGCACAAGATTTCCATAGTCACCCAGCCAACACCTCAAAATCTTAAGTGTTTATTCATCAAATCACAGCTGCCTAAAGTGAGTTTTTTGCTAAGACGAGCTAGACACATAGATCTTACTGTTGCTCAGGACTTAGCTACTGAGATAGAAGATGACCTTATCTTGGCTAGAAAGATAAGAAGAGATCCAAACAAAGGTAAATCTTCTCCTTCTTCTGAATACTCCCCTTTAACCACCACTGATCTAATGGTATAGAAGATAACAAATGAATTATTGGTCCTCAATAGACAAATGGCCCAAGTTATGTCTGCTTCTCCTAATCAAGATATTCCAAGGAGGACATTTTAGAATCAGGCATACCAAGGTTATGTTGCCAGGAATCAAGGGCAGCCAAATCATCTTCCTCCCCTACAGAGGAACCTTACCCTTGAAGTACCTCCAACCAACTCAGTAGTTGGATATTTGGAAATAGAACATGATTTCTCTTTCCAACTTGAGTTTGATCAAGAAAATGATGCTGGAATCTTCATGGAGGATCAAGAAGAATCAGCTGGTGACTCCCATATTCATTTCTTAAACTATTAGGATGAACCCAAAAGTGAAGGAAATGCAACTGAGGGGTCATATGTTATATTCAACTGGTCCAAGAATCAATCAGCTCAACAATCTGATAAGGAGAAAGTAGAGGAGTGACCTCAACTAGTAGTTTCAGTTGCTAAGTGGGGATCTACTCTTCCTTTCTAGCCAAAGGACCTAGTGATTGTTAAAAAGGTAAGTACAGCAAATGCCCATATGCCTTCTACTTTAAATTCATAGTCTGATCCTCCCCCTTTCAAAAATCAAAAAGATGAACTCCCATCCTTTGCTCCTAGATTGTTCCAGACATTTGATATCATTGACCATATAAAGAAAACCAAAATTCAAATGTCTGAATTTGAATTTGTGCAATCCCATCTTGAGTAATTAGATAGACTGGTTGAATGTGTTAAAAATCAAAATGTCCCTATTGAATAAGTAATTCCCAAAGTGACACATGATCCCCCAAGAATGCACCCACCAAGAACAACCTTGTCATTACTCCCCCTACTACTCCTAGCAGGACTGAACCTTTTTATGTCTCATTGCTGATAAATGGACATCAGCTGAACAATTGCATTATTGATTTTGGGGCTTCAGACAATGTCATGCCTACTAAAGTGGCAGAATCTTTGGGTCTCACACTGACCAAGACATTTGGGAGAAGTTTCTCCATGGAGAACAAAAAAGTGCCACTGCTGGGGAAAATTAAATACATTCAATTTGCATTTTTTGCCTTTCTAGACAAGTGAATCAAGATGACTGTCCTAGTGGCTGACATCCCAGCATCATATGGCATCCTTCTTGGGTAGAACTTATGCAAGGATGTTGGAGGGGAATTAAGCATGGACTTGTCTCAAGAAAGAAGCCTTGTGAAAGGTGTAATGCAGAGGTTGCTTCCTAAGAACGAGGCAAAATATGTCGTTACTCAGACATCAAGGCCTAAAGCTCAAATTATGTTTGAGTCTTTAGGTAGGGGTAATTATTTTTTATCTACTAAAGACATTCATGTTCTAGTAGATGAAAATCTTGTAGGTGATGATATAGGAATTGGTTCAGATAGAAAAACACCAAGTATGCTTGATAGTGCCAATCATTGGTAGGTGTTGAATGGGAACAATCAAATCATGTGCTAGATTGAACCAAAAGAGCAACTAATTATGGTAATGGACCATGCTACTATGCATCAAAATCAGGAAAAGGAACTCTTTTCCAAGAGAGCAAATATTCATGGTTTTTAGATTAAAAGTCAAGTCTTGCTGTGGGGCAAGAGGAGAAAACCAAAAGGAGGACACAAAAAATTGGTTTCCTAGTGGAGAGTTCCATTCACCCATCGTCGATTCTCAGTAGAAAATGGCTTATTCCTGGTTTATTAGAATAGAGCACCATTTTTACTGCCTCTCAGAGGGCAGCATCTAAAGTAATTCAATTCTTGAAGCACCAAATAAATTTCCCTGTACATATGTATATCTGTATAGTCTTTATTTTCTACTTTGTGTTCTTTGTTTTCATTTTTTTGAGAATTTGTTTTTGGGTAGCATATGACTCTGTAGCCCAATGGCATACTTCAAGGCACTGGAGATTCTGGTTTCTACTCCCATTAGATATTCCAAGTTTTCAACTAAAGAAAGTTCCCCAACTGGAGCCAGTTGTTGTCCCTAAAAAATTTCACTCATTTTTGGGACAACCTACAGACTATTTTGGCCCTGCATAGACCAAAAATCATCTCTCCCCTTTTCAAAAAATTGTTCTAAGCATTTGGGTTCTTCATTTTTCAAATCTTTTCCAAAAATCTATGAACTCTACAAGCTTGAATCTATGAACTCTGTAGGCTTGAATCTTTGGACCCTACAGGAAGAAAACTATAGACTCTGTAGGCCAAGTTCTACGAGCTTCGCATGTTGATTTCTATGAACTTTGTAGGAAAGAAGCAAGCTCTCAACACTTAGGCAATTTCAAAGTTGGTTCAACTGGTTGGTTCAATCGGTAGGTTTAAGGGGATGCCCCCAAAGCCAAAGGAACAAGTGCCCTTGTGGAGGGCAGTAAGTAAAAGCAGACAAAAGTTAGAAACCCCTCAGGAAAATGGCTAAGTAAAAGAGGCTAAAATAATTGTTTCAGGAAGATTTTTCTCAAAAAACTATTAAGGCAAAATTCATTTAGACTTTTTGCCTGAAGGAATTCTTTTGGATTTTTTGTCTAAAGGAAAAGCCTACCAAAAAAAGCCTGAAAGCCAAAAGCCTGACTAAAGGAAAATTTCACAGAAAAATGCTTGATGGAAAAAGACAAAGTGCAAACAAATCTACCACGTGTCCATTATAAAGTAGAGTAGAAGCTGCCATGTGTCATCTTCCATAGGAACCTCAAAATGTTTTTAAAGCTTCTATAAGTTAAGAGGAATACATCACGTGTCCTGTTATGGCTCAGTAGAATGTGACAAGTGTTTGCATCTGTGTTCTCCTTTTGAAGTTGCTCGGGCAAGATGTGTCATGGATCCCATTTTCTATAAGTTTTTAATGAGTTTTATAACAGCAGAACTTGCCACTTGTCAAAGATGTAGAAAGGACCCCCCAAAGACTTAGACAAGAAGGGCTATAAAGGACAAAGAAGTAACATGGACAATTCCAAAGACAAGTTCAATTAAAGTGATGGTTCAACCAAAGAGCAAAGAAGCACGTAAATAGTGAAGAGAGGAGCTAGACCAAAGGACCAAAAATATCTTCAAAAGTGTTATTTCTAGTAGGTGAAACAGTGGATCAAGTAGACTTCTGAGCACACCAAATCAAGGATGCAAGCCTATTTTTCTTCCATGAAGTAATGGCAAATTAGACAGATGCACACACATCAGGAAAAGGATGAGACAATCCATACTAAGAAGAGACATATTAGAGGAATGGACATGCCATAGTTATGACAATGCACTATTCTCAGCATGATCCCTCCAAATAGAACTGAAGGTGCATTGAAGGCATTCAATTTAGCATGGGCCTTATTCATGAAAACAAGCACCCAAGTCTTTCTTGGAGCGCTATATATTGTAATCTCTTTTATTGTTTTAAGGAGATCTTCCTATATACAGAAGCAAAAGTCTACCCAAATTGAAAGGCGAATACTGAGACTTTGAGCTCAAATTATAGTTCATATTATTTTATTTGAATGACAAAGTAAGTGACTTGCAGACTTTGTGCTGTTATAGCTTGTGCTATTTTAAGAAATTATTCTTATGTCTATTTCTTAGGGGCATTCTTATTTATTTGATCTAACAAGCAGAACTAGCGAAAGTAATTAGAAAGTTGTCCTAAAGCCAGCTACTTTTAGACTTTGCACTGTCATAATTGTCTTCAGTGTGTGTTTATTTTTTGTTTCTATGTAAAGGACCTTGGGATGACTTTGTGCCCCCATTGTTCTTTGTATCTCACTCTTCGGTTGTCGAGGTGGAGACTTTGCGCTACATCTCAGGCTATTGGTTACTCTACACTTTTGGTTACTTTTACTACTTGAAAGAAACTCCTATTGTTTCCTACAAGAACACTTCTAAAAGAAGATAAGTGCTTTCAGTGTTTCCACTAGGAATTTTCTCCTTTCTTTGTGAGCATCATCTCTGAAAGAAGAGAGATGGATGGTTTATTTTTCCCCCATGTGTTATTTTCTCCTTATTTATATAGTATATAGCTCCTACGTATCTATAAGGAACCTCCCCTTGATGAGAGGAGAGATTAGTCCCCTTTTGATGTGGTAAACCTACACAACTGGCTGACCAGTCTTCTTACTGTGGTTGATCAGACCTATTTTGTTTATCAGTACACTAATTGACAAAATATTCACCCAACACATAGGATCATGAGAGAAAAGAGCAAAGTTTGAACATAAATCTAACTTCTCTTCTTCTTGTTTATAAATCTCATTCAAGTTTCTCATTTTCTTACCTTTGTTGATTAATTTATATTATTATATATTATATAATTTATTTTATAAACACACATTTGATCTTAAAATGGCAAGAGTTGGATCTGATTCATCACTTACTTGTGAATTAGGTGTAGGATGGCATGCATGACCAGATGATTCACCTTGTGCTAAGCTAATAGGTGTCCTTATTGGAGTGCTTGTTCTTGCTTGTCGAGAGAATTAATCACCTTGCAAATTTTATTCTTCAGATTCTTCTTCATTTTGGAGAATCGGTGCTCTAATTGTGATGGTTTTATCAATGCTTCCATCCCATGCTTCTTCTTCCTTAAATTCCACATCTCTACTAATAATTACTTTCTTTGAAATGGGGTTATACAACTTATAAGCCTTTGATTCTTCACTATAGCCAATAAAAATGCATTTCTCACCTCTATCATCAAGTTTTCTTATCAAATTAGATGGTATAAGAGACTATGCAATACAACCAAAAATTCTGAAATGATGCACACTATGCTTCTTACCACTCCAAGATTCTTGTGGAATTCAATCTCTGACACTCTTTGTTGGACTTCTATTCTAAATATATACTGCACATGCTACTGCTTCTGCCCAATATTCATTTGAAAAATGTTTGGCCTTCAACATGCTTCTAGCCATCTCCATGATTGTTTTATTCTTCCTTTCTACTACACCATTCTGCTATGTTGTGTACCTTATAGTCAGTTGCCTTTTATTGCCATGATATCTATAAAATCCTTGAAATTCATTAGACATATATTCACCTCCTCTATCTGATCTAAGTACATTGATGCAAAGGCCACTTTGCTTTTCAACCATATCCTTGAATTCCTTAAATTTTCCAAAGGCTTCAGACTTATTTTTGAGAAAATATATCCATGTCTTTTTGTTAAAATCATCAATGAAGGTTAGAAAATAAGAAATACCTCCAAATGGTGGAATTTGCATTGGTCCACATAAATCACTATGGACTAGCTCCAATATTACCTTTGTTCTATATGGGGCTCCTACTGGAAAGCTCTCTCTATGTTATTTTGCCAGAATGCAACTTCACATGAACTTCCTGGCTATTCTATTGGTGGTAATCCCTTCACCATATTTTTATTTTGTAACAAATACAAACCTCCAAAATGTAAATGTCCATAACTTAAATTTCATATCCATGATTGATCTAGATGCATGGTTTTGAAGTGGGCTTCCTCTTCTCCTTGGATGCACTGAATTCGAAGAGGGAGCATCTGATTCTTGGTCATCTCCACTTTTCCTATCAACCTGTCATTTGGAAATTTGTCTAGTAGTGTGCAAACATTATCCATAAAAGATACTCTGTAACCTTTCTGTACTAACTGTCCAACACTCATAAGATTATGCTTTAGTCTAGGTACAAAATAACATTAGGAATAAATCTTCTTTCACCATTTTTTGCCAAAACATTTATTTCTCCTTTACCCATTACATCCACTTTGTTATCATTTCCTAATTTCACTTAAAATTTTACAGAATCATCAAGACTAGCAAAGAATTATTTATTCCCTATCATATGGTTACTACATCCACTATCTAAGAACCAAATATCTCTAGCATTTTTTTGAGCAACATGACAAGTGAGAAATAAGCTTCTAGAATTAGAACTAGATTCATTTGTGTAATTAGCATTCTACTTATCCACATCTCCTTGCTTCTTTCTGCATTCACTTGCATAATGTCCATATTTTTTGTAGTAATAACATTAAATGTTAGATTTATCAAACCTCTGTGAATTTTGTTGGAAGTGATTATTGCCACGCCCTCTATTGTTATAGTTTTGATTATTATTTTCACCTTGATCTGGATTATTCCTTCCATTTCTGCCTCTGCCTCTTCCTCTGAAGTTTGACCTTCCTCTTCCTCTTCCTCTTCCAAATGATACCTCAGTCTTGAAAGCATTGTCAAAAGAAGTATTGTTAATCCTATTCATTTTGGATTCATGTGTTCACAAAGAACCCATTATTTCATCTACTGATAACTGTTCCAAATCCTTGGTTTCCTCAATAGCTACAACTATTGCATCAAATTTGCTAGGTAAACTCCTGAGTATTTTTTCTATGATCTTTTGATCTGTTATTGTTTCTCCATTAGATCTAATTTTATTCACAATATTCAATACTTGACCCATAAACTAGTCTATAGACTCTAAATCATTCATTTGTAAATTTTCAAAATTTCTCCTAAGAGATTGCAATTTAGTTATTTTCACCTTTGTATTACCTTTATAGGTAGTCTCCAAGATTTTCCATGCTGACTTGGATCTCGTTATGGCTACAACTCTAGAAAAAATGGATTCATCCATTGCCTGTTGGATTAGGAATAGAGATTTTGCATCTTTTTTCTTGTTCTCCTTATGCTCTTCCTTTTGTGCTCGAGTTAATGCCTGATGGGCAGCCTCATCCTATGGTTCTACAAAACTATTTTCTTCCAAATCCAAAACATCTTGTGAATAAAATAATGTTCTTATTTTAATTGCCCAAAAATCATAATTCTTACCATTGAAAATGGGAATCTGGAGCTAAGAAATGATGTTGTTGGTTACCATGTCTCAAGTTAAACTTTTCAGAAAGGATAGTAGCTATGGTTGTATGGCATCACCTCAAAGTTGTGATCTTAATCTTCCTTCAAACTGATTCTGAGCAACCTCCTACATTGGCTGCTCTCTTCTCCCACTTTCACCTATCTGGCTGACCTGTGCTCAACTTCTATTCTGCTTTCATATAAATTATTCAATAATATAGAGGACTTTAACATGAAATGGAATGTTACCACATTTAAAAACTCTCTACATTCAGCTTGCCCTTTTTAACACTATGTGCCTTGACACAATGCTTCTACGAAAGCTTGTCTTGATGCTTGTTGTTGAAAGCTTCGGTTTTAAAGAGACAAAACTAAAAAATAACAAAGATTTTCTCCTCTAATGAAAATAACAAAAAAAACTAATGCAATTTAATAACAAACCTGCGCTCTCCAACAAACCTGTGCTCTCAAAACTACACTCTCAAACTTGCATTTCTTGGCTGAAACTATGATTATATCTTGTGGTGGTGACTACTTTCTAACTGTATTGGCTTCTGCCTATTGCACCTTCCTACAACCTAGCACAATTTCCTCAACGATTCATTCTCCTAGCCCATACTAAATTTTTTGTCTTTTCCCCTGTGCTCTGATACGAGTTTGTCAGAAACAAAGCATAAAAAATATAACAGAAAATAAAGCAAGCATAGATTGTTATGGCAATCAAGAAAAGATCTAATTATGTTTTCCCTTGCATTAAAAAACTGTGAACAGTCTACATAAATAGGGTTTGAAAAAAAATTGAGAGATACACTACTGTTTAACTGCAGGTGTGCATGCAGACTAAGAGGAGACTGAAACAGGGGAAACATGCAAACTACGTGCATGAGGGAGAAAACAAGAAGTTTTGTCTATTATTAGTTTCCTCCACCATGTGCATGCAATAGGGAGAAATTAACTAATGGTTATTCTAACAATTTTAAAAGTATCACAACACTCTAAATTTCTTGCTATTCATTTTGATTTGATTTTTAATGTTGAACTTGTTTGCAACATAATGAAAGGGTGGAACATATTGGCGGAGACATGTTCAAAAGCGTGCCCTTTGCACATGCCATATTCACAAAGGTACATACGCACATTAAATTTGATGCTTGATTTTGTTTTTATAATGCCAGATGATTTTCTGAATGGCTTTTTTTCCAAATTTTGTAGTGGATAATGCATGATTGGGCAGACGAAGAATGCATTCAAATTCTAAAGAATTTTAGAAAGGCAATTGGAGAGAGAGGGAAGGTGATCATAGTGGATGTGGTTTTGGATGCAGGAGAGAAGGTGATGCTGGATCCTAGTCTAGGTGTTTGATCTGGTAGTGCTTGCACACACCTTTGGTGGGAAAGAGAGGACGCAGGAAGAGTGGAAGAAAGTTTTAATGGAAGCATGATTTCCTCATTTCAATGTCATTGCCATTTCAGCAATGCAGTCTATTATTGAGGCTTTTCCTTATTAGTTGTCCCTATCTATGTATTTTTTAGCTTTATTTATTTGGATCCCAAATGAATGGTGCAATTAGAGCATGATGCAGCTTTTAGTACCTGCTGTTCAAAGGAATAATAATATAAAACATAATAACTCGTTATTTTAGAAAGTTTGAAAATATAATTTTACAATAAGATATTTTTATCTTAGAAAGTTAATAATGTAGATGAAAGATGAAAGTAACAAGTTTTATTAGTATTGATCATTATATTTTTACAATATTTTATTTATTTGATTTTATATTTTAAATGAGGAAATATAAAATATATATGTATAGAGCTATATTTCAATCTCCATAGTTGATAAAGGATTACGATTTTCAAGCCATCATATAATCATAACACTTATAATATTTTAATAATGTATATTTCATAAATTATTATTGTGTAAAGTGAGTGAGCTTAAGCAATTTTGGGAAGAAATTTTGACTTAAGTGTAGAAATCTTAATTAAAATAGAAAAATAAGGAGAGAATATTAAAGAGTTGATATCTCAGGTCAATGAATGAACTTGTAAATGTAAATCCTCACCAAAACAACAAACATGATGATGAATGAATGACATGAGCCCACTAAATCAAAAATAATATAACATTGGACTGTGCCCTTTTTTAGCATGATGGGGATGCCATCGACAAAAGAGAATTCCTTGTATACTAGGTTTATTTTCTAGCAGTTGCCACAAAGATGGAAGTCACACCAAAAGGGGGGTAATTTTACATTTTCATAAAGTGGGGTTTTGTAAAGTAAAATATTTTAAATAAACAATTGTACCCTAATTAAAATCAATGACTGTTAACCATGTCTCACCTTTTATACGTGAAAATTTAAGCGATAATAATTTTATATTTATAGTGGACGTGATGGTAGAAAATGAAGTTGTCTATGGAGGAGACATTTCATTTCACAATAAACTTTAGAAAAGACAAAGTGGTGGGGAAGGGAAAGTCCATACAAATAATGAAGGTGGTGAAATATTTCAAGGTGTGTTGAGCAATGATGATGAGGGGCACTGAGGTGATGGACTCAAAGAACCCTGTAAAAATACATGTGTAAAATTTATTGATATGTCAATATGTCAATGCAATCTATAGCTTCCTCTAAACTATTATAAATAGCCAATACATTGGTGAAAAAGGGGTCATCTCAATGAAATCAAATTTCAAATATCCAATGGCTTCTCTAAAGACGTACATAAGGCATTATCTATCATTCTGAATGAAAATTGTTTAAACTAAAATCTAATAATATTAAATAATATTTACACAAATATATTAAAAGATAAAATATTATTATAATATTTGAATTATGTACTTCAATAATTAAGATAAAAATAAGAAAATTAAAATAAGATAGATAACAATAGAAGGAAGGTAAAACATTCTTTTTGAAATATAATAATGTTAAAGAAGTTTGGTAGTTAACTACATAATAAAATACACCTGTCACAATCATCACATCACATTTGTATGTCTTATATATTTGTTTATTTAATTTTCATTCTATTATTTTTTAATTTTAGAGATTTTAAAAGAAAGAAAATATCATTAATAATAAACCTAAAAACTCAAAAAAAAATCTAAACTACCTTTCACCAAGCCATCAGTGATATAAGATTATGATTTTCGTTGTAATGGCATCATATTGTTAGCATAAATTTATCAAATACAATTATTTTAAATATATACATTCACTCTCATAATCAAATGCCCACTTCTTTTAATTATGGGAAGTGACCAAACTGGTTTCATTCAGCATAGATATATTCTGGATAATGTTATTATTGTCTAGGAAGGTATGGAATGGGATAGCATATCTAACCAAAAGGCATTGTTCCTCAAGATTGATTTTGAGAAAGCCTATGATCAAATTGAATGACATTTTATCATAGTTATGCTTCAGGATCTAGGGTTTGATACCAAGTTTGTTCACATCATCAATACTATCAATGGTTCCCCATCTTAACACTTTGAGATTTAGGATCCATCAGACAAGGTTACCCTGTTGCTCCTTCATTTTATGTTTTGGTCTCACTATTAGTCATGTGTACTATTTGTCTTATTGGTCTCACTCCAATGCCTCTTATGCAATGATTGAAAATAATCTTTGAGACTTCATCTAGGCCAATTCTAAGGGGCCCTAGGGTTTTCATACAATATTTTGGGTTATTTGTCATCACCCTAAAGAAGCTAGTGGGCTGGGACTCTTAGACATCAATATTCATGGTCTCCCTCATGGGGTTACATGGATCATCATAAGCTTGGAAGGGAATTAAACTTGGAAAATCCTTCTGAGACACTACATCTCTCAAGGTTGCCCACATGGTAGAAAAACTTGGCAAGGAATTGGCTTTCATAGTGTACTTATCTCACCGATGACACTCAAAATAGGGGCACTTTTGTCATGAAAATTATTCATAAGGCCTGGGTAAAGTTTAAACCCTACTTCATTTGGGTGGGGGATAGATTTAGTATCAATCTTTCATTAAACTCTGAGTCATTATGGTTGTCTCCCTAGTTGAAATTCAATAATGCCCCCGGTACCAAGGTCCCTTGGATCAAAAGATTGATGTTTTTAAGAAAGGTATTCTCATGATTGGTGAACTATTTTTGTATTACCTCTAGCAATTGGATTCATTGGCCTATGCTAAAATCTAATTTCTATATTAATAATGAAGATGCATAATTTATTTTTGAATTTCTAGTTTACTCCAATTATCACATCATACAATCCTAGGGGGGCCACATATAGGTTTATAATAGTAGTGAATCATAAAATATCTAAATTAGCTTCAAACTACCCATCCTCTCTTGAGTAACAATTACCATATCCAATACATGGTCAAGCTTAGCTTAAAATTCTTCTCCATTTTGATCGCTTCCATCATTTTTATGTGTTTCAGCAATAGCAACTTGGAAGGATAAAATAATAACAACTAAAAAATGTAGCAAGCCCATTAGGACTGAGTGTTAATTCTGGGATTTGATACCATGATGTGACATCCGCTTCAGGGTATAATTAAACTAGTTATTGTTTAATATATATACTTTTAGATTAACTATCTAGTGTAAAGTTATATCACATATTCTCAAACCATACATACATTTAGAATTATATTATGAGAGTACAATGGTGTGTTGATGTCCAGGGTAATCTGACTAGTTGGAAACATAACATAGTGGTCATAAAATAATTAAGGCAACTACTGTTCATGTAATTGACACCCTATATTGAAAGTGTATATTATGAGCCTCCAACAAGGAAATGTACATATGAAAAGGCATTACATTTTTTTATAGATAATGTAACATTTTGAATCATTTTTTTGTGAATAGGAGGTTGGGGAATAAGATTGACATTAACATTTAGAAGAGGAGAAGGTGTGAAATGTTGATAGCATTGATTCAAAACAACTTTTAGAGGTTTATTATCCATTGTAAAAATGTGGTTTTGCATTTGGATAATTTTATGTGTATTGGTAGTTTTCATAAGGGACATTTAATCGATAATGTTCTCCTAGTGCATTTGCATGCCCACAAAAAGAGTCACTATGATTACCCCTATAATTGTCATGTATGTTATTTATTTTTAAGGATTCATTCTCCTTTGTTTAATTATCTAAATAAAGGGAATGCTTGATCTCTCCAAATTTGGGATCCCAATGACTCACCTATACTATTTTAAATATGATAAGAAAAGAGATTCTCTTCATGACCAACACTTATCTAGATAAGAAAGCTTTAAGCATGTACATTCTACTAATACCATACTTGATAGATGAAATATCAGCATGATGATTCTCTCTTTTATCATATGGATTTGATAACTCTTTAATGAGATGCTTATCAACATGAAATGATTGGAAAACCACTATATATTTCTTAATAGATTAGATGTGATATGGCTGATTTCTATCCATCCACTATTGCTCTTGGTCCTTTCTCAAGCGCACCTACACCAAAAGTAACATATCATGAATGAAAATAAAGCAAATTATATGCCTTGAAATCACTGCTAACCTCAAAATAACCATGCCCCACATAATGGATCATAAAACATGCTTCTTGCAATAAAGTGATTATCCCATTTCTATTTGGGCATTTGAAACCCACACACTCAAAAATGTCAAACATATATTCCTGAGGTCCTTGATCCACAATCTCTCCTCCAAATAATAAGATGATATCATCAAATAATTTGTATGTATCAGGAACATGTTGTAGAAGAGAGATCAACATTATCCCATCAAGGACATGGGTAATTTGGCACAAACATCTGATGTCTAGAACGTTATAACACTATTCAATCCTATTGAAATTCCATCCATCAAAAAAGCTTTAGGATGAGCAAATAGAATTTATCCTACATAAATTTTTAATAGAAAACACAAAATTTCCATGTTTCAGTAATGCAAATTTAATTTTTTGAACTTTATTCTATTACCAAAGAACTTTCCCTAAATATCACACCTATGATGACTCTATTCTATTGACCTCCATAGATTCGATGACACATTTAGTCTCCAACTATTTTGTCACCATAAATTTTGAGTCCTAAAAGTTAGAATAAATAAGACTATAGTTAATCATGTGAATAATCTTACATAGAAAAAATCTAAGAAGCATTTTTACCACCTAAGATGGAATTTTTGAAAAAAACATTCAGCACATAGTCTATGATAAGCCTGGTCAATTGGATTTCAATTATGACTTCCTATAGCCATAATACAGATCAAACATGCAATAAGTGGTATAAAACAAAAATTGAAAAAGACCATTAAGGAGCTCTTAATAAAAAAACATTTCTCTGGCATAACTACCTACATAAATACGTCAATATATGGATCTAGTTTGATGCCTTCCTATTTCTCTCATCTTGAAAGTTATTCTAATAGGTCTGTAAGTTAAAAATGAATATTTAGTCTTGTGAAAAAATAGAAAAACATTGTAGTTGTGGGAAATGCATACACAAGCACTCTCCATATCCTAACCTAACACCTTAACATCAGCCAAATAATTCCAATGTTTCCCTTATGGTCATTTTTGCATTGTGTAAATCATTTAGCAGATGTATGTGTATGTTCTCTATGCCATAAATTATGTCAATGAGTGTCCATTGTATGTCGCATTTCTGGTAATCTATTTTTTTTAAATCAAATTTTCATAAATTTTTGGATATGAATGTTACCACATTAATCTTTTCTCTAGATATCAAATACGGCATGAGAAATAAATTGTTGTATTCACTAAGATAGACTTGGGAATTTGGGACCAAATACAGAAATAAATGGATCCAAACATTTTAATAGAGATGAAAAAAATCCTAGATTCTCTAAACAACATATTCACTCTCTATGTATGATAAAATAAATAGTAGTTGAACTTACTCTGAGATTGTGGTCAGGTTCCCTAACCAAAGTTGTTAGCAATGTAGTTTTTCCCACACCATGTCATCCTAAATGGATCAATGACATGTTGATTACAAGAAAGAAATTTCTCAGTAAACAATAAGGATTTTAGACTTCTTATTCCTTAATAGGTTATCATAGATGTCTAAAATCCCTCAATCCACTTAACAGAGATCAAAGCATCTTTGAAATAGTCTAGACGTCAAGTAAAAGGAATCAAAAACAAGCAAAAAAAAGTAGAAGTGAGCATCATGCGATCTATTTTTTGAAATGGTTTGAACTAGATTTGAAGGGAATAAATCTATTTGTATTGAGGGCCTCTAGGCTTCAAAAACACCCATGACTATGCCCTCACCCTCGGTGTTTGCAATCAACTTCTTATTGAAGACATGGGAAGCAAACAGAGTATTGACTCTGTTTCACCAAATACAACCAATGGGTATCCAACCTGGTCAGCTCACCTTTGCCACCATAGTCCAAACTTATGTTAAAACAAAAAAAAAAATAAGGTATCGACACCCAAAAAAAAATGGAAATTCGTCAACTCCAAAAATGTGATCCCACATAGACCAAAAGTATGCTATTTTCCATCAAAGATTTAACTGGTAAAACAATCCCCTACCATGTTCCAATTTGACCTATATGCATCTCATTATCAATCTATTCTTGTGACCCTTATACCCAATACCTAGGATTTATTTGTAGCACCCTATGGAAAGTCTCTATCCTTCTAAAACCATGAATCCATGTGGTCCCAAGCCTTAGCCAAGCTATAGAGAAACACATTAAAATCCATTGTGTAATACCCTAAGTAGTCCCTCTGATATCCATGCTTTTAATGATGGGCCCTTTTTTCAAGTTTCTTTTAGCAATGGTTTTCATAATAATTATAAAATTATGAATTTAAAAAAAATAAAAAAAAGAGATGTTAAAGATGATATTATGATTCATCTCAACATAACCCCCCTTGTATTAGTGAGCTCACCCATTGGGGCTTCAAATATTCAATATTACTACACAACAAATCTTTACTTTTACGAGGATGGGCTCATCCATCCTTCGAGCTACAGTGTGTTCCAATTACATTGTGCAATGTGATATTTACCCCAATATTTAATTTTTGGTTAATTATTTTTAATTAAATATTTGTTTTTTAGTTACTTCTATACTGAATTAAAAAAAAATAGTTACTTTCTATACCTAATAAAAATATTATTTTTTAATGCTACAATAATTTATGATTTTTTTAAAAATCATATTCAAACCATGTATCTAGTCACATACATATTATTTATGAGGATGGGCTCATCTAAAAAAATTTCAAATACACTTTGTTGTTACTTAAATATTTATTTTTTAGTTACTTTTTATACCTAATAAAAGAAATTAATTTTTAATATGACAATATTCTATAAAATTATTTTAAATCTTATTCAAATCACGTGTCTAATCGTATAAATTGAAGTGGATGGCATTCAAAAATTCTCTTTAAGAAATGGAGTACAATAACCATCTATTCAAACATGTAATCAAGAAAATATTAATTTTTTAAATACTTTCTATATATAATAAAAATATATATCACAATATTTTATTCAAACCACGTGTACAATAACCATCTATTCAAACATGTAATCCAAAAAATATTAATTCTTTATTTACTTTCTATATCTAATAAAAATATATATGGCAATATTTATTCAAACCATGTGTATGGATGACACAAAAAAAACAAATCGCTAAAATGGAAGTTGGCTCTAAATAGTAATATATAACTAGAACTAGTTAATCCCATAATAGTCAATTTATTCTCCCTCGTTATTTGACTATGCAAGTGGGATCCCCTGGTGTAGTTGATTGAATGTGACGTGACTAGTAACAAACTAATTGCAATTGTCCAGATAAAATTAAAATCTATTTTAAATATCATTTTGTTGCCTATAAATATGTGTGTTGTGTTGAGGAGCTAATAACCAAAAACCAAGTTTTGGTTTTGTTCCTTTGATTCATTGACCATGAATAGCACAGCAGCTAACAAGCACCACATTAGCCTGTTCGAAAGTGAGGAGGAAGAATTGACCAGACAAGCGGAGTCGTGGAAGTACACATTTGCATTTGTCAACTCTCTGACTATAAAGTCCATTTTTTTGCTCGGAATCCCTGACATGATCACCTACCATGGCCCCAACGCAATGTTTTCTCTCTCACGAATCACTGCAAAGCTTCCCAGCAAAGAGGTGAACATCAATTGCCTATTCAAAATTTTGTGCTTCCTCATGGTGAAGAAGTTTTTCAGGGCCAAAATTGTGACCACCAATGGGGGGCTCATTTAAATGAGATATGGATTGATGGCCCCTTCCAAGTGGATGGTGAAGAGAGACAGGATATCCATGGTACCCATGCTACTGATGTAGATTGAATACACAAGCATGGCACCATTGCACCATTTTAATGAGTGCTTTCTCCAAGGGGGCATTGCCTTCGAGAAGGCCAATGGCAAGCACATTTGGGATTACGCTTCTGCATACCATAAGTACAATGACATGTATAAAAAATCCATGGCTTGAAATGTTTCCATCATCATGAAGGTTGTCTTGTCTAAATACAAGGGTTTCCAAGGCTTGACTTCCCTGGTGGACATTGGATACGGCACTAGAATGGCCATTGAAGATATTTTGAAGGCCTATCCTTCCATCAAAGGCTTCAATTATGATCTCCCCCATGTCATAGTTATGGCTCCTGATTTACCATGCATGATATTGATAATAATAATTTTAAGGATTACTATATTGATTTTTGTTAGAAACAGAGCATAAGAAAATATAACTAAAAATAAAACAAGCGCAGATTGCTACGGCAATCAAGAAAAGATCTAATTGTTTTTTCCCTTGCATTAAAAAACTGCAAATAGTCTACATAAATAGAGTTTGAAAGAAAAATAAAATTGAAAGATACACTACTATTTAGCTACATGTGTGCATGTAGACTAAGAGGAGACTGAAATAGGGGAAACATGCAGACTGCGTGCATGAGGGAGCAAACAAGAAGTTTTGTTTATTCCTAGTTTTCTCCATTGTGTGCTTGCAATAAGAAGAAATTAACTAATGGTTATTCTAACACTCCCCCTTATTTTATACCACTAAGTACTTCAACATTTACAATGCCTAAATTTTGTCTTAGATAATAAAATGTCTCCTTTGCTAATGCCTTTCTGAATATATCTGCCAATTGGTCTACAGATCTGTAGAACTCCAAATGGGTTTCTACATTATTCACTAACTCTATGATAAAATGGAATCTTGTATCGATGTGCTTGCTCCTCTTGTGAAAAACATGATTTTTTTATAATGCAATTGGTGATTTGTTGTCACAAAAGATTGGTGTTGACTCCTATGCTTGTAATAAATCTGTCAATACTCTTCTCGTCTAAGTTGCTTGGCCTGCTGTTGATGTGGCTGCTACATACTCTGTTTCAGCTGATGAAGGTGTCACTATAGGCTTCTTTTTGGATGCCCATGTGACCACACCTATTCCAAAAAGAAAGGCATGTCTAGAAGTACTCTTCCTGTCATCAATGCTACCTATAAAATCACTATCAGTATAAGCAATCAAATAAAAATCATTAGTTATGGAATATAAAATTCCATATTTTGTTGTTCATGCAACATATCTCAATATCCTCTTTCCAACTTGCCAATGTGAGTCTCTTGGTGACTCCATGAATCTAGAGATTAAAATGACCCCATACATGATATTTGGTATTGTAGCTATAAGATACATCAAACTACCAACTAGTATTTTGAATGTTGTAGAGTCAACATTAGACCCTTTGTCTTCTTTGCTAATTTTGGTCCCTGTAGCAACTGGTGTAGGTCTTGATTTACAATTCAACATCTTAAACCTCCTTAACACATCCTTTGCATATTTAGTTTGACAAATAAATATTCCCTTCTCTAATTGTACAACTTCTACACCCAAAAACAACTTCATTAATCCCAAATCTGTTATTTCAAATTATTTCTTCATTGCTGATTTAAATGTGTCTACAGACAAATTTATAGTGAAAATCAAATCATCAATGTACAAACACACAATCAAAATCTGACCTTTTTTGTTGATTTTTGTTTACAATGTAGGGTCACTATTGCTTCTGCTGAATCCATTGTTTGTCATGTATGAATCAATCCTGCTATACCATGCTCTTGGTGCTTACTTGAGACCATAGAGGGACTTCTTCAATCTATAGACTTTTTCTTCATGTCCATGTACTTCATAACCTGGTGGTTGTTTCACATACACTTCTTCATCTAGGAAACCATTCAAGAAAGCTGATTTGACATCCATTTGACATGCTTTCCAATTATTTTGTGCAGTTATTGCTAAAACCATCTAATATTATCAAGTCTAGCAACTGAAACAAATGTTTCATTATAATCAATTCCATTTTCTTGTACAAAACCTTTTGCTACTAACCTTTCCTTGAGCTTTTCAACCTTTCCTTTTGAATCAAATTTGGCCTTATAAACCCATTTGACTCTTATGCAATCCTTACCTTCAGGTAGATTAATTAGATCCCATGTTTGGTTTCTCTCAATGGCATTCATCTTTTCATCCATTACTTTTATCCAATGTTCCTCATTAACTTCTTCTTCATAATACATAGTGTTGTCCCCAAAAAATGTCACTCATTTTTGGGACAACCTAAGGACTATTTTGGCCCTACACAAACCAAAAATCATCTCTCCCCTTTTCAAAAAATTATTCTAAGCATTTGAGTTCTTCATTATCCAAAGCTTTTCCAAAAATCTATGGACTCTACAGGCTTGAATCTACAGACTCTGTAGGCTTGAATCTACAGACTCTACAAGAAGAAAATCTATGGAATCTGTAGGCCAAGTTCTACGAGTTTTGCATGTTGATTTCTATGGACTCTGTAGGAAAGAAGCAAGCTCTCAACACTTAGGTGATTTCAATGTTGGTGCAATTGGTAGGTTCAAGGGGCTACCCCAAAAGCCAAAGGAACAAGTGCCCTTGCGGAGGGCAGTAAGCAAAAGTGAACAAAAGTTATAAACCCCTTGGGAAAATGGCTAAGTAAAAGAGGCCGAAAGAATTCTTTCAGGAAGATTTTTCTCAGAAAAATGTTAAGGAAAAATTCGTTCAGACTTTTTCTCTGAAGGAATTCTTTCAAAAAATTTATTCGAAGGAAAAGCCTGACGAAAAAATCTCGAAAGCTAAAAGCCCGACTAAAGGAAAAGCCTGCAAAAAAATGCCCAATGGAAAAAGACAAAGTGCAACAAAAGCTGTCACGTGTCCATTATAAAGCAGAGCAAAATCCACCATGTGTCATCTTCTGCAAGATCCTCAAAAGGTTTCTAAAGCTTCTATAAGTTAAGCAGAACACGTCACGTGTCCTATTATGGCTCAGTGAAACATGACAAGTGTTTGCATCCATGTTCTCCTTTTGAAGTTGCTCAGGCAAGACATGTCATGGATCTCATTTTTTATAAGTTTCTAATGAGTTTCATAATAGTGGAACTTGCCACTTGTCAAAGATGCAGAAAGGAGCCCCTAAAGACTAAGACAAGAAGGGCTATAAAGGACAAAGAAGCAACATGGATGATTCCAAAGGGAATATCAATTAAAGTGATGGTTCAACGAGAGAGCAAAGAAGCGCTTAAGTAGTGAAGAGAGGAGTGAGACCAAAGGACTAGAAATATCTTCAAAAGAGTTACTTATAGTAGGTGAAAAAGTGGATCAAGTAGACTTTTAAGCGCACCAAATCAAGGACACAAGCCTATTTTTCTTCCATGAAGTAATGGCAAATTAGACAACTGCATAGACATCAAGAAAAAGACCAAACAGTCCATACTAAGAAGAGACATATTAGAGGAATGGACACACCATAGTTATGGCAATGCACTATTCTTAGCATGGTCCCTTTAGATAGAATTGAAGGTGCATTGAAGGCATTCAATTTAGCATGGGCCTTTCTCATGAAAACAAGCACCCAAGTCTTTCTTAGAGCGCTATATATTGTAATCTCCTTTATTATTTTAAGGAGATCTTCCTCTATACAGAAGCAAAACTCTACCCAAATTGAAAGGTAAATACTGAGACTTTGAGCTCAGATTGTAGTTCATATTATTTTATTTGAATGAGAAAGTAAGTGACTTGCAGACTTTGTGTTGTTATAGCTTGTGCTATTTTACGAAATTATTCTTATGTCTATTTCCTAGGAACATTCTTGTTTATTTGATCTAACAAGCAGAACTAGCGGAAGTAATCAAGGTGTCCTAAAGCCATCTACTTTTAGACTTTGCACTGTCATAGTTGTCTTCAGTGTGTGTTTATTTTATGTTTCTATGTAAAGGAACTTGGGATGACTTTGTGCCCCCATTGTTCTTTGTATCTCAATCTTGGGCAGTCGAGGTGGAGACTTTGCGCTACATCTCAAGTTATTGGTTACTCTGTACTTTTGGTTACTTTTACTACTTGAAAGAAACTCCTGATGTTTCTTGTAAGAACACTTTTGAAAGAAGAGAAGTGCCTTCAGTGTTTCCACTAGAAATTTTCTCCTTTGTTTGTGAGCATCATCTCTGAAAGAAGAGATATGTATGGTTTATTCTACCCCCATGTGTTATTTTCTGCTTATTTATATAGTATATAGCTCCTACGTATCTAAAGGGAACCTCCCCTTGATGAGAGGAGAGATTAGTCCCCTTTTGATGTGGTAAACCTACACAATTGGCTAACCAATCTTCTTGATGTGGTTTATTAGACCTATTTTGTCTATCAGTACACTAATTGACAAAATATTCACCCAACAATTTTTGGTGACTCCGTTGGAGATGAACGTGCAATCTGAAGCCTCAAGTTTTAAAATGAAGCAGTCCCTACCCTTATCCATTATAAACTCTGGTAACTCCATTCCATGTCTTACCCATTATCATTATAGCCTTACCATTTTCCTCCATCTCTAGTATTTTATCTGGTCTGCAAAACCAAAGCTACTAGAAAAGAGTTCGTAGTTTGAAGCCTCAAGCTAAAGAAGGTCATGTTCTTTTCTACTTTTGTTCTATAATTTAGCAACTCCATGTTATAATAGAATCCAAAAATCTCAAGGTGTTGTTGACCTTGCTTTTGAGTTGGTGCAACAGAGTAATTTTGAGTTGTTTCCTCCACAACCTCACCTTCAACAAACTAAGAGTCTTCCTCCTAGCCCTACCAAGTCACCAACACAAGGCAGAGCTTCTTTTTCTGCTCCTAGTAGAGCTTTGCCTACCCATTCTCCACCCAGATTTATGATCCCACTTCTATAGAATCAAATCATGGCTCAAGGCCATTGGGGTAACTCTTTTGGTCCACTGAATTTAACTCCACCCCTGCATGAGCTTCCACGCAGTTCAAAGAAGAATTTCCCCAAATTCTTTGGTGATGGGAAAGTTCATCTTGATGAATATATTACCACTTTCATCATAGCCTATGGCATAATAGGGGTGGAATTTGAAGACATAGCAGTTAGGCTATTCATGGAGACATTACAAGGTGCTATTACAGACTGGTTCTACCATCTGCAAGCTAGATCAGTGACTGATTGGGACACACTCAAAGATAAATTTGAATCCAGGTTCAAGCATGCAAAAGATGTGAATGCCTTGCCATCCTAGCTCACACAGATGAAAAAGGAGCCCTATGAACCTATGAGGGACTTCATTGCTAGGTTTGACAAATTGAGGCACAAGATTTCCATAGTCGCCCAGCCAACACCTCAGAATATTAAGTGTTTATTCATCAACTCATAGCTACCTAAAGTGAGTTTTTTGCTGAGATGAGTTATACACATAGATCTTGCTATTGCTTAGGACTTAGCTACTGAGATAGAAGATGACATTATCTTGGCTAGAAAGATAAGAAGAGATCCAAACAGAGGTAAATCTTCTCCTTCTTCTGAATACTCCCCTTCAGCCACCACTGATCCAATGGTACAGAAGATAGCAAATGAATTTCTGGTCCTCAATAGACAAATGGCCCAAGTTATGTCTACTTCTCCTAATCAGGATATGCCAAGGAGGACATTTCAAAATCAGGGATACCAAGGTAATGTTGCCAGGAATCAAGGGCAGCCAAATCATCTTCCTCCCCTGCAGAGGAACCTTGCCCTTGAAGTGCCTCCAACTAACTCAGCAGTTGGATATTTGGAAACAAAACATGATTTCTCTTTCCAACTTGAGTTTGATCAAGAAAATGATGTTGGTCTCTTCATGGAGGATCAAGAAGAATCAGCTGGTGACTCCCATATTCATTTCTTAAACTATTAGGATGAACCCAAAAGTGAAGGCAATGCAGCTGAGGGGTCATATGTTATATTCAGCTGGTCCAAGAATCAATCAACTCAACAAGTTGATAAGGATAAAGTAGAGGAGTGACCTCAACTAGTAGTTTCAATTGCTAAGTGGGGATCTACTCTTCCTTTCTAGCCAAAGGACCTGGTGATTGTGAAAAAGGTAAGTACACCAAATGCCCCTACGCCTTCTACTTTAAATTTGTAGTCTGATCCTCCCCCTTTCAAAAATCAAAAGGATGAACTCCCATCCTTTGCTCGTAGATTGTTCCAGACATTTGATATCATTGACCATATAAAGAAAACCAAAATTCAAATGTCTAAATTTGAATTTGTGCAATCTCATCTTGAGCAATTAGATAGACTGGTTCAATGTGTTAAAAACCAGAATGTCCCTATTGAATAAGTAATTCTCAAAGTGACACATGATCCCCCAAGAATGCACCCACCAAGAACAACCCTGTCATTACTCCCCCTACTACTCCTAGCAGGACTGAACCTTTTTATGTCTCATTGCTGATAAATGGACATCAGTTGAATAATTACATTATTGATTTTGGGGCTTCAGACAATGTCATGCCTACTAAAGTGGCATAATCTCTAGGCCTCACACTGACCAAGACATTTGGGAGATGTTTCTCCATGGAGAACAAACAAGTGCCACTGCTGGGGAAAATTAAATACATTCAATTTGCATTTTCTGCCTTTCTAGACAAGTGAATCAAGATGACTGTCCTAGTGGCTGACATCCCAGCATCATATGGCATCCTTCTTGGGTAGAACTTATGCAAGGATGTTGGAGGGGAATTAAGCATGGACTTGTCTCAAGAAATAATCATTGTGAAAGGTGTAATGCAGAGGTTGCTTCCTAAGAACGAGGCAAAATATGTCGTTACTCAGACATCAAGGCCTAAAGCTCAAATTATGTTTGAGTCTTCAGGCAGGGGTAATTATTTTCTATCTACTAAAGACATTCATGTTTTAGTAGATGAAAATCTTGTAGGTGATGATATAGGAATTGGTTCAGATAGAAAAACACCAAGTATGCCTGATAGTGCCAATCATTGGTAGGTGTTGAATGGGAACAATCAAATCATGTGCTAGATTGAACTAAAAGAGCAACCAATTATGGTAATGGACCATGCTACTGTGCATCAAAATCAGGAAAGGAACTCTTTTCCAAGAGAGCAAATATTCATGATTTTCAGATTAAAAGTCAAGTCTTACTATGGGGCAAGAGGAGAAAACCAAAGGGAGGACACAAAAAATTGGTTTCCTGGTGGAGAGTTCCATTCACCCATCACCGATTCTCAGTAGAAAATGGCTTCTTGCTAGTTTATTAGAATAGAGCACCATTTTTACAACCTCTTAGAGGGCAGCATCTAAAGTACTTCAATTCTTGAAGCACCAGATAAATTCCCCTGTACATATGTATATCTGTATAGTCTTTATTTTCTACTTTGTGTTGTTTGTTTTCATTTTTTTGAGCATTTATTTTTGGGTAGCATATGACTCTGTAGCCCAATGGCATACTTCAAGGCACTGGAGATTCTGGTTTCTACTCCCATCAGATATTCCAAGTTTTTAACTAAAGAAAGTTCCCCAACTGGAGCCAGTTGTTGTCCCTAAAAAATTTCACTCATTTATGGGACAACCTATAGACTATTTTGGCCCTGCATAGACCAAAAATCATCTCTCCCCTTTTCAAAAAATTGTTCTGAGCATTTAGGTTCCTCATTTTTCAAAGCTTTTCCAAAAATCTATGAACTCTACAAGCTTGAATCTATGGACTCTGTAGGCTTGAATCTATGGACCCTACAAGAAGAAAACTATAGACTCTGTAGGCCAAGTTCTACGAGCTTCGCATGTTGATTTCTATGAACTTTGTAGGAAAGAAGCAAGCTCCCAACACTTAGGCAATTTCAAAGTTGGTTCAACTGGTTGGTTCAATCGGTAGGTTCAAGGGGCTGCCCCCAAAGCCAAAGGAACAAGTGCCCTTGTGGAGGGCAGTAAGCAAAAGTGGAAAAAATTTAGAAACCCCTCAAGAAAATGGCTAAGTAAAAGAGGCTAAAATAATTCTTTTAGGAAGATTTTTCTCAGAAAAATATTAAGGCAAAATTCCTTCAGACTTTTTGTCTGAAGGAATTTTTTGGATTTTTTGTCTGAAGGAAAAGCCTAACAAAAAAATATTGAAAGCCAAAAGCCTAACTAAAGGAAAATTTCATAGAAAAATGCTTGATGGAAAAAGACAAAGTGCAAAAAAATCTACCATGTGTCCATTATAAAGTAGAGCGGAAGCTGCCATGTGTAATCTTCCACAGGACACTCAAAAGGTTTTAAAAGCTTTTATAAGTTAAGAGGAATACATCATGTGTCCTGTTATGCCTCAGTAGAATGTGACAAGTGTTTCCATCTGCGTTCTCCTTTTGAAGTTGCTCGGGCAAGATGTGTCATGGATCCCATTTTCTATAAGTTTCTAATGAGTTTTATAACATCAGAACTTGCCACTTGTCAAAGATGCAGAAAGGACCACCCAAAGACTTAGACAAGAAGGGCTATAAAGGACAAAGAAGGAACATGGACAATTCCAAAGACAAGTTCAATTAAAGTGATGGTTCAACTAGAGAACAAAGAAGCGCATAAACAGTGAAGAGAGGAGCTAGACCAAAGGACCAAAAATATCTTCAAAAGAGTTATTTCTAATAGGTGAAATAGTGGATCAAGTAGACTTCTGAGCAAACCAAATCAAGGATGCAAGCCTATTTTTCTTCCATGAAGTAATGGCAAATTAGACAGCTACACACACATCAAGAAAAGGACTAGACAATCCATACTAAGAAGAGACATATTAGAGGAATGGACATGCCATAGTTATGACAATGCACTATTCTCAACATGATCCCTCCAAATAGAACTGAAGGTGCATTGAAGGCATTCAATTCAGCATGGGCCTTTTTCATGAAAACAAGCACCCAAGTCTTTCTTGGAGTGCTATATATTGTAATCTCTTTTATTGTTTTAAGGAGATCTTCCTATATACAGAAGCAAAAGTCTACCCAAATTGAAAGGCAAATACTGAGACTTTGAGCTCAGATTGTAGTTCATATTAATTTATTTAAATGAGAAAGTAAGTGACTTGCAGACTTTGTGCTGTTATAGCTTGTGCTATTTTAGGAAATTATTCTTATGTCTATTTCCTAGGAGCATTCTTGTTTATTTGATCTAACAAGCAGAACTAGCGAAAGTAATTAGGAAGGTGTCCTAAAGCCAGCTACTTTTAGACTTTGCACTGTCATAATTGTCTTCAGTGTGTGTTTATTTTTTGTTTCTGTGTAAAGGACCTTGGGATGACTTTGTGCCCCCATTGTTCTTTGTATCTCACTCTTGGGCAGTCAAGGTGGAGACTTTGCACTACATCTCAGGCTACTGGTTACTCTACACTTTTGGTTACTTTTACTACTTGAAAGAAACTCCTGTTGTTTCTTACAAGAACACTTCTAAAAGAAGATAAGTGCCTTCAGTGTTTCCACTAGGAATTTTCTCCTTTGTTTGTGAGCATCATCTCTAAAAGAAGAGAGATGGATGGTTTATTTTACCCCCATGTGTTATTTTCTCCTTATTTATATAGTATATAGCTCCTACGTATCTATAAGGAACCTCCCCTTGATGAGAGGAGAGATTAGTCCCCTTTTGATGTGGTAAACCTACACAACTGGCTGACCAGTCTTCTTACTGTGGTTGATCAGACCTATTTTGTTTATCAGTACACTAATTGACAAAATATTCACCCAACACATAGGATCATGAGAGAAAAGAGAAAAGTTTGAACATAAATCTAACTTCTCTTCTTCTTGTTTATAAATCTCATTCAAGTTTCTCATTTTCTTACCTTTAAATTTTGATCTTAAAGCGGCAAGAGTTGGATCTGATTCATCACTTACTTGTGAATTAGGTGTAGGATGACATGCATGACCAGATGATTCACCTTGTGCTAAGCTAATAGGTGTTCTTATGGGAGTGCTTGTTCTTGCTTGTCGAGAGGATTAATCACCTTACAAATTTTGTTCTTCAGATTCTTCTTCATTTTGGGGAATTGGTGCTCTAATTGTGATGGTTTTATCAATGCTTCCATCCCATGCTTCTTCTTCCTTAAATTCCACATCTCTACTAAAAATTACTTTCTTTGAAATGGGGTTATACAACTTATAAGCCTTTGACTCTTCACTATAGCTAATAAAAATGTATTTCTCACCTCTATCAAGTTTTCTTCTCAATTTAGATGGTATAAGAGAATATGCAATACAACCAAAAATTTTGAAATGATGCACACTATGCTTCTTACCACTCCAAGCTTCTTGTGGAATTCGATCTCTAACACTCTTTGTTGGACTTCTATTCTAAATATATACTACACATGCTACTGCTTCTGCCCAATATTCATTTGACAAATTTTTGGCCTTCATCATGCTTCTAGCCATCTCCATGATTGTTCTATTCTTCCTTTCTACTACACCATTTTGCTATGATGTGTACCTTGTAGTCAGTTGCCTTTTATTGCCATGATATCTACAAAATCCTTAAAATTCATTAGACATATATTCACCTCCTCTATCTGATCTAAGTACATTGATGCAAAGGCCACTTTGTTTTTCAACCATATCCTTGAATTCCTTAAATTTTCCAAAGGCTTCAGACTTATTTTTGAGAAAATATATCCATTTCTTTTTGTTAAAATCATCAATGAAGGTTAGAAAATAAGAACTACCTCCAAATGATGGAATTTGCATTGGTCCACATAAATCACTATGGACTAGCTCCAATATTACCTTTGTTCTATATGGGGCTCCTACTGGAAAGCTCTCTCTATGTTATTTTGCCAGAATGCAACTTCACATGAACTTCTTGGCTATTCTATTGGTGGTAATCCCCTCACCATATTTTTCTTTTGTAACAAATACAAACCTCCAAAATGTAAATGTCCATAACTTAAATTTCATAGCCATGATTGATCTAGATGCATGGTTCTGAAGTGGGCTTCCTCTTCTCCTTGGATGCACCGAATTCAAAGAGGGAACATCCAATTCTTTGTCATCTCCACTTTTCCTATCAACCTATCATTTGGAAATTTGTCTAGTAGTGTGCAAACATTATCCATAAAAGATACTCTGTAACCTTTTTGTACTAACTGTCCAACACTCATAAGATTATGCTTTAGTGTAGGTACAAAATAAACATTAGGAATAAATCTTCTTTCACCATTTTTTGCCAAAACATTTATTTCTCCTTTACCCATTACATCCATCTATTTTTTGCCAAAAGATCTAATTATTTTTCCCTTGCATTAAAAAACCGTGAACAATCTACATAAATAGAGTTTGAAAAAAATTGAGAGATACACTACTGTTTAACTACAGGTGTGCATGCAGACTAAGAGGAGACTGAAACAGGGGAAACATGCAAACTTCGTGCATGAAGGAGAAATTAAGAAGTTTTGTCTGTTATTAGTTTTCTCCACCATGTGCATGCAATAGGGAGAAATTAACTAATGTTTATTCTAACAAATTTAAAAGTGTCTCAACACTCTAAATTTCTTGCTATTCATTTTGATTTGATTTTTAATGTTGAACTTGTATGCAACATAATGAAGGGGAGGAACATATTGGCAGAGACATGTTCAAAAGCATGCCCTCTGCACATGCCATATTCACAAAGGTACATACGCACATTGAATTTGATGCTTGATTTTGTTTTTATAATGCCAGATGATTTTTTGAATGGATTTTTTTCCAAATTTTGTAGTGGATAATGCATGTTTGGGCAGACAAAGAATGCATTCAAATTCTAAAGAATTTTAGAAAGGTAATTGGAGAGAGAGAGGGAAGGTGATCATAGTGGATGTGGTTTTGGATGCAAGAGAGAAGGTGACGCTGGATCCTAGTCTGGGTGTTTGATCTAGTAGTGCTTGCACACACCTTTGGTGGGAAAGAGAGGATGCAGGAGGAGTGGAAGAAAGTTTTAATGGAAGCATGATTTCCTCGTTTCAATGTCATTGCCATTTCAGCAATGCAGTCTATTATTGAGGCTTTTCCTTATTAGTTGTCCCTATCTATGTATTTTTTAGCTTTATTTATTTGGATCCCAAATGAATGGTGCAATTAGAGCATGATGCAGCTTTTAGTACCTGGTGTTCAAAGGAATAATAATATAAAACATAATAATTCGTTATTTTAGAAAGTTTGAAAATATAATTTTACAATAAGATATTGTTATCTTAGAAAGTTAATAATGTAGATGAAAGATGAAAGATACAAGTTGTATTAGTATTGATCATTATATTTTTACAATATTTTATTTATTTGATTTTATATTTTAAATGAGGAAATATAAAATATATATGTATAGAGCTATATTTTAATCTCCATAGTTTATCAAGGATTACGAATTTTCAAGCCATCATACAATCATAACACTTATAATATTTTAATAATGTATATTTCATAAATTATTATTGTGTAAAGTGAGTGAGCTTAAGTAATTTTGGGAATAAATTTTGACTTGGGTGTAGAAATCTTAATTAAAATAGAAAAATAAGGAGAGAATATTAAAGAGTCAACATCTCAGGTCAATGAATGAACTTGTAAATGTAAATCCTCACCAAAACACCAAACATGATGATGAATGAATGACATGAGCCCACTAAATCAAAAATAATATAACATTGGACTGTGCCCCTTTTTAGCATGATGGGGATGCCATCGACAAAAGAGAATTCCTTGTATACCAGGTTTATTTTCTAGCAGTTGCCACAAAGATGGAAGTCACACCAAAAGGGGGGTAATTTTACGTTTTGATAAATTGGGATTTTATAAAGAAAAATATTTTAAATCAACAATTGTACCCTAATTAAAATCAATGACTATTAACCATGTCTCACCTTTTATGCGTGAAAATTTAAGCGATAATAATTTTATATTTATAGTGGATGTGATGGTAGAAAATGAGGTTGTCTGTGGAGGAGACATTTCATTTCAGAATAAACTTCAGAAAATACAAAGTGGTAGGGAAGGGAAAGTCCATACAAATAATGAAGGTGGTGTAATATTTCAAGGTGTGTTGAGCAATGATGATGAGGGGCAATGAGGTGATGGACTCAAAGAACCCTGTAAAAATGCATGTGTAAATTTTATTGATATGTCAATATGTCAATGCAATCTATAGCTTCCTCTAAACTATTGTAAATAGCCAATACATTGTTGAAAAAGAGGTCATCTCAATGAAATCAAATGTCAAATATCCAATGGATTCTCTAAAGACGTACATAAGGCATTATCTATCATTTTGAATGAAAATTATTTAAACTAAAATCTAATAATATTAAATAATATATACACAAATATATTAAAAGATAAAATATTATTATAATATTTGAATTATGTACTTCAATAATTAAGATAAAAATAAGAAAATTAAAATAAGATAGATAACAATAGAAGGAAGGTAAAACATTCTTTTTGAAATATAATAATGTTAAAGAAGTTTGGTAGTTAACTACATAATAAAATACACCTGTCACAATCATCACATTTGTATGTCTTATATATTTGTTTATTTAATTTTCATTCTATGATTTTTTAATTTTAGAGATTTTACAAGAAATAAAATATCATTAATAATAAACCTAAAACCTCAAAAAAAAATCTAAACTACCTTTCACCAAGCCATCAATGATATAAGATTATGATTTTCGCTGTAATGGCATCATATTGTTAGCATAAATTTATCAAATACAATTGTTTTAAATATATAGATTCACTCTCATAATCAAATGCCCACTTCTTTTAATTATGGGAAGTGACCAAACTGGTTTCATTCAGCATAGATATATTCTGGATAATGTTATTATTGTCTAGGAAGGTATGGAATGGGATAGCATATCTAACCAAAAGGCATTGTTCCTCAAGATTGATTTTGAGAAAGCCTATGATCAAATTGAATGACATTTTATCATAGTTATGCTTCAAGATCTAGGGTTTGATACCAAGTTTGTTCACATCATCAATACTATCAATGGCTCCCCATCTTAACACTTTGAGATTTAGGATCCATCAGACAAAGTTACCCTGTTGCTCCTTCATTTTATGTTTTGGTCTCACTATTAGTCATGTGTATTTTTTCTCTTGTTGGTCTCACTCCAATGCCTCTTATGCAATGATTGAAAAGAATCTTTGAAACTTCATCTAGGCCAATTCTAAGGGGCCCCAGGGTTTTCATACAATATTTTGGGTTATTTGTCATCACCCTAAAGAAGCTAGTGGGCTGGGACTCTTAGACATCAATATTCATGGTCTCCCTCATGGGGTTACATGGATCATCATAAGCTTGGAAGGGAATGAAACCTGGAAAATCCTTCTGAGACACTACATCTCTCAAGGTTGCCCACATGGTAGAAAAACTTGGCAAGGAATTGGCTTTCATAGTGTACTTATCTCACCAATGACACTCAAAATAAGGGCACTTTTGTCATGAAAATTATTCATAAGGCCTGGGAAAAGTGCAAACCCTACTTCATTTGGGTGGGGGATAGATTTAGTATCAATCTTTCACTAAACTCTGAGTCATTATGGTTGTCTCCCTAGTTGAAATTCAATAATGCCCCCGGTACCAAGGTCCCCTGGATCAAAAGATTTATGTTTTTAAGAAATGTATTCTCATGATTGGTGATCTATTTTTGTATTACCTCTAGCAATTGGATTCATTGGCCTATGCTAAAATCTAATTTCCATATTAATAATGAAGATGCATAATTTATTTTTGAATTATTGAGTCCCATACCTGATGAATACTTGCACAAAATTAGAGTTTCCTCTCTTACATCATGGTGGAAGGATTGGTATTTTCCCACAACCAAACCATTTCATTGATAATCTCCTCGATTGGGTTACAGTTTATTTTCATCTCAGGATGTTGATACTTGATTTAATAGTTTTGAGAATATTGGAGTCTTATTCCTAATTTAGTCAGGGGTCTGGAATAAATAAACTAGTAAATAATATGCAATAATTATAGTACTAATTTGTATAATTTTTTTATGTCTTTTAAACCTTTTTAAAAATAGTAATGAATAAGGAGGAATGTAACTTAGCTTAAAAATAGATTGAGACTATTGAGATAGAGGTTTAAACCAGTTGTGCAAGACTAGGAAAGTGTTATGAACCTAGATTTGATTTTCATTAAGTGAAAAGATAGAAGCGTTGAAAATAGGACACTTTGGGGTATAGCTACCATTTTTGTCCAATATAGTCATAAAGATCTATTTTTTTTGAGTTTTATCTATTGTCCCTGTGTGACCTTGCTTATGAAATTTGTGTCTTGAATGTCAATGAAGCTCCTCATAGAGCTAGTTTAATCTAAAAATCCTAGACCTTCATTGTGCTTGATAGAAATTGAGAAAGAAGGGGGATTAGTGTGTGTAGGGTGTACTAAACATGTATCCACACCCCTTATGTCGGAACTCTATCTACAAGCCAATACTCTGAAGAGGAATCAATCTAAATTAGTTCTCTTACTTGATGTGCTCTATGCAATAGCGTAATGAGGATGCAAGCTTGTCAAATTGAGAGTGCTTGAGGTGGCTAGGGACTGGTGTGAGGGTTTGAATATCTTTTCAGCTATGTTGGGTGACTGTATGCAGAGAATATGAAAATTTACCTTAGTGGTTTGTTTATATTCTTGCTTACTTCGTAAATTTTGACACCTCCCTTCTAAATGAACTTTGAATTGAATTTTATAGGGATCTATTGGTGATGGATTAAATGTACTCACACTAGACTGACATAATAAAGAATAGGAATCAGATCAAAATTATTGTTCAAGCTCAAAATATGATTGAATGGTAGTGTCAAAAATGGGAACCCTAGGGTCTTGTGCTATAGTCCCAGTCTGATGCTTCTATCCTATAGGCTCAAGACTTGGGGATGTCACATAAACTCGCAACATCTAAAAAATAAGGAAATAGGAGACCTGATTGTGGCAATAGGTTTATAATAAACAAATGCAAGGGTAAAATCAAGTTATTAGAAAATAGACTTTGAACTTCAAAATTCTCTACCACAATTCCATGCCACTTGATATTGCACAATTATTAAAATCATAATGAAGGTAGTTACTTAGTGTGCCATTAGGCATAAAGAAATAGAAATATTATAAGTGGATAAGTTTGTAGAATTAAATTCTACTATAAATCCAACAACATAGTATGTAACATAAACCTAAATCAATGCTTTTAGTAAATATACTAGAATCTTCACTATCCATAATGGCAATGCATAATCCCAAAATGGATAGAATAGTAGGTGTCTTTGCTATAGTAGAAGACTAGAAGACAACTATCATTGACATTTTTGAAAAAACATTACACATCATATGGAATAGATTAAAGAATATAGCTCCCATGTAGAAATTTTAATCGATAATGTTCCTCTAGTGCATTTGCATGCCTATCACTATGATTACCCCTATAATTTTCATCTATGTTATTTATTTTTAAGGATTCATTCTCCTTTGTTTAATTATCTAAATAAATGGAATGCTTGATCTCTCCAAATTTGGGATCCCAATGACTCACCTATACTATTTTAAATATGAAAAGAAAAGAGATTCTCTTCATAACCAACACTTATCTAGATAAGAAAGCTTTAAGCATGTACATTCTACTAATACCAAAATTGATAGATGAAATATTAGCATGATGATTCTCTCTTTTATCATATGGATTTGATAACTCTTTAATGAGATTCTTACCAACATGAAATGATTGGAAAGCCTTTATATATTTCTTAATAGATTAGATGTGATATGGCTGACTTCTATCCATCCACTATTGCTCTTGGTCATTTCTCAACCACACCTAAACCAAAAGTAACATAGCATGAATGAAAATAAAGCAAATTTTATGCCTTGAAATCACGGTTAACCTCAAAATAACAATGACCCACATAGTGGATCATAAAAATATATTCCTAAGGTCCTTGATCGACAATCTCTCCTCCAAATAATAAGATGATATCATCAAATAATTTGTATGTATCAGGAACATGTTGCAGAAGAGAGATCAACATAATCCCATCACAGACATCATGGAGATCAGTAATTAAAATTTAATTTTTTTAACTTTATTCTATTACCAAATAACTTTCCCTAAATATCCCACCTATGATGACTCTATTCTATTGACCTCCATAGATTCCATGACACATTTAGTCTCCAACTATTTTGTCACCATAAATTTTGAGTCATAGAAGTTAGAATAAATAAGACTGTAGTTAATCTTGTGAATAATCTTAAATAGCAAAAATCTAAGAAGCATTTGTACCACCTAAGATGGAATTTTTGAAAAAAACATTCAGCACATAGTCTATGATAAGCCTGGTCAATTGGATTTCAACTATGACTTCCTATACCCATAATACAGATCAAACATGCAATAAGTGGTATAAAAAAAATTGAAAAAAAACCATTAAGGAAATCTTAATTTAAAACATTTCTCTTGAATAACTACCTACCTTCATAAATATGTCAATATATGGATCTGGTTTGATGCCTTCCTATTTCTCTCATCTTGAATGTTATTCCAATAGGTTTGTAAGTAACATGAATATTTAGTCTGGTGAAAAAATAGAAAAACATCGTAGTTGTGGGAAATGCATACACAATAACTCTCCATATCCTAACCCAACATCTTAGCATTGGCCAGATAAGTCCAATGTTTCCCTTACGGTCATTTCTACAATGTGTAAATCATTTAGCAGATGTAAGTCTATGTCCTCTATGCCATAAATTATGTCAATGAGTGTCCATTGTATGTCACATTTTTGGTAATCTATTTTCTTAAAATCAAATGTTCATAAATTTTTTGATATGAATGTTACCACATTAATCTTTTCTCTAGATATCAAATAGGGCATGAGAAATCAATTATTGTAGTCACTAAGATAGACTTGGGAATTTGGGACCAAATATAGAAATAAATGGATCCAAACATTTTAATAGAGATGAAAAAAATCCTAGATTCTCTAAACAACATATTCACTCTCTATGTATGATAAAATAAATAGTAGTTGAACTTACTCTGAGATTGCAGTCAGGTTCCCCAACCAAGGTTGTTAGCAATGTAGTTTTTCCCACACCATGTCATCCTAAATGGATCAATGACATGTTGATTACAAGAAAGAAATTTCTCAGTAAACAATAAGGATTGTAGACTCCTATTCCTTAATAGGTTACCATAGATGTCTAAAATCTCTCAATCCACTTAACAGAAATCAAAGCATCTTTGAAACAGTCTAGACGTCAAGCAAAAAGAATCAGAAGCAAGCACCAAAAAGTATAAGTGAGCATTATGCGATCTATTTATTGAAATGGTTTGAACTAGAGTTGAAGGGAATAAATCTAGTTGTATTGAGGGCCTCTAGGCTTCATAAACACCCATGACTCTTCCCTCACCCTCGGTGTTTGCAACCAACTTCTTGTTGAAGACATGGGAACCTAACAGAGTATTGACTCTGTTTCACCAAATACAACCAATGGGTATCCAACTTGGTCAGTTCACCTTTGTCACCATAGTCCAAACTTATGTTAAAACAAAACAAAAAAAATAAGGTATCGACACCCAAAAAAATTGGGAATTTGTCACCTAAAAAAATGTGATCCTACATAGACCAAAAGTATGCTATTTTTTATCAAAGATTTAACTGGTAAAATAATCCCATACCATGTTCCAATCTGACCTATATGCATCTTATTATCAATCTCTTCTCGTGACCCTTATTATGCCCAATACCTAGGATTTATTTATAGCACCCTATGGAAAGTCTCTATCCTTCTAAAACCATGAATCCATGTTGTCCCAAGCCTTAACCAAGCTGTAGAGAAACACAGTAAAATCCATTGTGTAATACCCTAAGCAGTCCCTCCGATATCCATACTTTTAATGATGGGCCCTTTTTTTCAAGTTTCTTTTAGCAAGGGTTTTCATAATAATTATAAAATTATGAATTTATAAAAAAGTAAAAGAAGTGATGTTAAAGATGATATTATGATTCATCTCAAAACAACCCCTCTTGTAGTAGTGAGCTAACCCATGGGGGCTTCAAATATTCAATATTACTACACAACAAATCTTTACTTTTACGAGGATGGGCTCATCCATCCTTTGAGCTACATTGTTTTCCAATTACATTGTGCAATGTGACATTTACCCCAATATTTATTTTTTAGTTACTTCTATACTCAATTAAAAAAAACTATTTTTTAGTTACTTTCTATACCTAATAAAAATATTATTTTTTAATGTTACAATAATTTATGATTTTTTTTAAATCATATTCAAACCATGTATCTAGTCACATACATATTATTTATGAGGATGGGCTCATCTAAACAAATTTCAAATACACTTTGTTGTTACTTAAATATTTAATTTTTTAGTTACTTTTTATACCTAATAAAATAAATTAATTTTTAATATGACAATATTCTATAAAATTATTTTAAATCTTATTCAAATCATGTGTCTATTTATATAAATTGAAATGGATGGAATTAAAAAATTCACTTTTAGAAATGGAGTACAATAACCATTTATTCAAACATGTAATCCAGAAAATATTAATTTTTTAAATACTTTCCATATCTAATAAAAATATATATGACAATATTTTATTCAAACCACGTGTACAATAACCATCTACTCAAACATGTAATCCAAAAGATATTAATTTTTTATTTACTTTCTATATCTAATAAAAATATATATGACAATATTTTATTAAAACCACATATATGGACGATGACAATATTTTATTCAAACCATGTGTATGGATGAGACAAAAAAGACAAATCGATAAAATGGAAGTTAGCTCTAAGTAGTAATATATAACTAGAATGAGTTAATCCCATAATAGTCAATTTATTCTCCCTCATTATTTGACTATGCAGGTGGGATCCCCTGGTGTAGTTGATTGAATGTGACGTGACTGGCAACAAATTAAGTGCAAGTGTCCAGATAAAATTAAAATCTATTTTAAATATCATTTTGTTGCCTATAAATATGTGTTGTGTTGAGGAGCTAATAACCAAAAACCAAGTTTTTGGTTTTGTTCCTTTGATTCGTCAACCATGAACAGTGTAGCAGCTAACAAGCTCCACATCAGCCTATTCAAAAGTGAGGAAGAATTGGCCAGACAAGTGGAGGCATGGAAGTACACATTTACATTTGTCAACTCTCTGACTATAAAGTCCGCTATTTTTCTAGGAAACCCTGACATGATCGCCCACCATGGCCCCAACGCAATGCTTTCTCTCTCACAAATCACCTCAGAGCTTCCTAGCAAAGAGGCAGACATCAATTGCCTATTCAGAATTTTGTGCTTCCTGGTGGTGAAGAAGTTTTTTAGGGCCAAAATTGTGATCACCGATGGGGGGCTCATTGAAATGAGATATGGACTGATGGCCACTTTTAAGTGGTTGGTGAAGAGAGACGGGATATCCATGGTACCCATGCTGTTGATGCAGAATGATCACACAAACATGGCATCGTGGCACCATTTTAACAAGTGCATTCTCCAAGGGGGCGTTGCCTTCGATAATGTTAGAACAACCATTAGTTAATTTCTCCTTGTTTGCATGCACGTGGTGGAGAAAATTACAAATAGATAAAACTTTTTGTGTTGTCTCCCTCATGCACATAGTGTGCATGTCTCCCCTATTTCAGTCTTGGCTTAGCTGGTTAAGTCACTGCTTAGTTAGCATGCATTAGTTTATATTTCAATTTGATTTGTTTTCAAATTCAATTTATGTAATTCTTGTTCACAAATTTGTTAAGCAAAGAGAAAATATAAGATTAAAAAAATATATTTTTGATTGCCATAGCAATCTAGGGTATGTGTCTATTTCTATTTTCTGCAATTTTCTTTTGCTCTATTTATTTCAAATTGGTATCAGAGCCATGACACCTAGAGTCTACAAAGAAGCATCAAATTCTAGTGGTGTAACTAAACGTGGATTTAGGGGAGGGAGAAGTCATTTCGATTTGAGTAAGGCTCTAAAGAACAAGTGTGATCTACAAAAGAAATAAGTGCTTGTTTGATGCATCAGTCACGTACCAAATTCAAAGTTGTCGATCAAAGTTTGTATTCATTAAAGATTTGAATATCTTGATGATCAAATAGTAGAGCCACTTGCAAGGTGAAAGTGACGAAGCCCTGGGTAGCAGCCAACTTACCCAAAAAAAAAACCCTGTGTAGCAGTTCGACATAGGCACAACGACTTAGGAGAAAACATAGTTGGGAGTGCAATGCATTGAGTCTTGAAGGATCCAAGGTCGACGGCAGTTGCCAATTTGTGAACATGGAGAAGAGCAGCCAGGGGGTTGTAGAAGATAAGGTAGTCATTTTGGGAGAAGAGAAGACAGTCAAATAACAAAGTTTAGCGTAGCCAAGGAGCAATTTTGCTACCTGTTAACAATAGTCTTAGTTATTGTAGTTGCCTAAGGAGATGTCTACTTGTAAATAAGACAAGGAGAAGAAAAAGGAGTGCACAGGAGCCATTTCTTCTTACAACACTTTAGCACATCAAATTGTAATCAATGCTCTACATAAAAGTAGCAGTTCGCTGGTAGTCAAGAGAGAGACATGACAACAAACAATAGCATTTTTCAGCTCTAGATTCTCTTTTTCAATGGTAAGAATTATGATTTTTGGGCAATTAAAATGAGAACATTTTTTTGTTCACAAGATGTTTGGGATTTGGTATAAAATGGCTTTGTAGAACCACAAGATGAGGCTACCCATGAGGCATTAACTCAAGCACAAAAAGAAGAACTTAAAAAAACAAGAAAAAAGATACAAAAGCTCTATTCCTAATCCAATTGGCAATGGATGAATCTACTTTTTCTAGAGTTACAGCAGCAACGAGATCCAAGTCGGCATGGAAATTCTTAGAGACCACCTAAAAGGTAATACAAAGGTGAAAATAGTTAAATTGCAATCTCTTAGGGGAAATTTTGAAAATTTCCAAATGAATGATTCAGAGTCTATAGACCAGTTTATGGGTCAAGTATTGAATATTGTGAATCAAATTAGATCTAATGGAGAAACAATAACAAATCAGAAGATCATAGAAAAAATAATCAAGAGTTTACCCAGCAAATTTGATGCAATACTTGTAGCTATTGAGGAAACCAAGGATTTAGAACAGTTATCAGTAGATGAATCAATGGGATTTTTGTTAACACATGATTCCATAATGAATAGGAATAACAATAATTCTTTTGAGAATGCTTTCAAGTCTAAAGTATCATTTAGTAGAGGAAGAGGAAGGTCAAACTTTAGAGGAAGAGGTAGAGGCAGAAATGAAAGGAATAATCCAAATCAAGGTGAAAACAATAATCAAAACTACAACAATAGATGATGTGGCAACAATCACTTCCATCAAAATTCACAGAGGTTTGATAAATCTAACATTCAATGTTATTATTGCAAAAAATATGGACATTATGCAAGTGAATGCAGAAAGAAACAAGGAGATGTGGACAAGCAGAATGCTAATTACACAAATGAATCTAGTTCTAATTCTGGAAGCTTATTTCTCACTTGTCATATTGCTCAAGAAAATGCTAAAGATATTTGGTTTTTAGATAGTGGATGCAGCAACCATATGTCGGGGAATAAAGAATTCTTTGCTAGTCTTTATTATTCTGTAAAATCTGAAGTGAAATTAGGAAATGATAATAAAATGGATGTAATGGGTAAAGAAGTAATAAATGTTTTGGCAAAAAATGGTGAAAGAAGATTTATTTCTGATGTTTATTTTGTACCTAAACTAAAGCATAATCTTATGAGTGTTGGACAGTTAGTAAAAAAAGGTTATAGAGTCTCTTTTATGGATAATGTTTGCACAATACTAGACAAATTTTCAAATGATAGGTTGATAGGAAAAGTGGAGATGACCAAGAATCAGATGTTCCCTCTTCGAATTCAGTGCATCCAAGGAGAAGAGGAAGCCCACTTCAAAACCATGCATCTAGACCAATCATGGCTATGGCATTTAAGGTTTGGATATTTACATTTTGGAGGTTTGAATTTGTTACAAAATAAAAATATGGTGAAGGGATTACCACCAATAGAACGGCTAGGAAGTTCATGTGAAAGTTACATTCTAGCAAAACAACATAGAGAGAGCTATCTAGTAGGAGCCTCATATAGAGCAAGGGTAATATTAGAGCTAGTCCATAGTGATTTATGTGGACCAATGCAAATTCCATCATTTGGAGGTAGTTCTTATTTTCTAACCTTCATTGATGATTTTAGCAAAAAGACTTGGATATATTTTCTCAAAAATAACTCTGAAGCCTTTGAAAAATTTAAAGAATTCAAGGCTACGGTTGAAAATTAGAGTGGCCTTTACATCAAGGTACTTAGATCAGATAGAGAAGGTGAATATATGTCTAATGAATTTCAAGATTTTTGCAGATATCATGGCATTAAAAGGCAACTGACTACAAGGTACACACCACAGTAGAATGGTGTAGCAGAAAGGAAGAATAGAACAATCATGGAGATGGATAGAAGCATGTTGAAGGCCAAACATTTGTCAAATGAATATTGGGCAGAAGCAGTAGTATGTGCAGTATAATTCTAAATAGAATCCCAACAAAGAGTGTCAGAGATCAAATTCCATAAGAAGCTTGGAGTGGTAAGAAGCATAGTGTACATCATTTCAGAATTTTTGGTTTCATTGCATATTCTCTTATACCATCTAAATTGAGAAGAAAACTTGATGATAGAGGAGAGAAATGAAATTTTATTGGCTATAGTGAAGAATCCAAGGCTTATAAGTTGTATAATCCCATTTCAAAGAAAGTGATTATTAGTAGAGATGTGGAATTTAAGGAAGAAGAAGCATGGGATGGTAGCATTGATAAAACCATCACAATTGGAGCACCAATTCCCCAAAATAAAGAAGAATCTGAAGAACAAAATTTGAAAGGTGATCAATCCTCTCCACAAGCAAGAACAAGCACTCCAATAAGAACACCTAGGAGCTTAGCATAAGGTGAATCATCTGGTCATGCATGTCATCCTACTCCCAATTCACAAGTAAGTGATGAATCAGATCCGACTCTTGCCACTTTAAGATCAAAATTTAAAGGTAAGAAAATGAGAAACCTGAATGAGATTTATAAACAAGAAGAAGAGAACTTAGATTTATGTTCAAATTTTGCTCTTTTCTCTCATGATCCTATGTATTATGAAGAAGCAGTTAATGAGAAACATTGAATAAAAGCAATGGATGCAAAGATGAATGCTATTGAGAGAAACCAACCATGGGATCTAATTAATCTACCTGAAGGTAAGAATTTCATATGAGTCAAATGAGTTTATAAGACCAAATTTGATGCAGAAAGAAAGTTTGAAAAGCACAAGGCAAGGTTAGTAGCAAAAGGTTTTGCACAATAACATGGAATTGATTATAATGAAACATTTGCTCCAGTTGTTAGACTTGATACTATTAGAATGGTTTTAGCAATAGCTACACAAAATAATTGGAAAGTATATCAAATGGATGACCAATCAGCTTTCTTGAATGGTTTTCTAGATGAAGAAGTGTATGTGAAACAACCACTAGGTTATGAAGTGCATGGACATGAGGAAAAAGTCTACAGTTTGAAGAAGGCCCTCTATGGTCTCAAGCAAACACCAAGAGCATGGTATAGTAGGATTGATTCATACATGACAAACAATGGATTTAGCAAAAGCAATAGTGAGCCTACATTATACACAAAAATAAATAAAGAAGGTCAGATTTTGATTGTGTGTTTGTATGTTGATGATTTGATCTTCACTAAAAATTTGTCTGTAGACACATTTAAATCAGCAATGAAGAAAGAATTTGCAATGATAGATTTAGGATTAATTAAGTACTTTGTGGGCATATAAGTTGTATAATTAGAGAAGGAAATTTTTATTTGTCAAACTAAATATGCAAAGGATGTGTTAAGGAGGTTTAAGATGTTGAATTGTAAATCAGCACCTACACCAGTTGCTACAGGGACCAAAATTAGCAAAAAAGACAAAGGGTCTAATATTGATTCTACAACATTCAAAAGACTAACTTTTAGTTTAATGTATCTTATAGCTACAAGCCCAGATATCATGTATGGGGTCAGTGTAATCTCTAGATTCATGGAGTCACCAAAAGACTCACATTGACAAGTTGGAAAGAGGATATTGAGATATGTGGCAAGAACAACAAAATATGGAATTTTATATTCCAACTAATGATCTTGGTTTGATTGGTTATACTGATACTGATTTTATAGGTAGCATTGATGATAGGAAGAGTACTTCTGGATATGCCTTTCTTTTTAGAATAGTTGTGGTCACATGGGCATCCAAAAAGCAACCTATAGTGACACTTTCATCAACTGAAACAAAGTATGTAGTAGCCACATCCGCAGCATGTCAAGCAACTTGGATGAGGAGAGTATTGACAAATTTATTACAAGCACAGAAGGAGTCAACACCAATCTTTTGTGATAACAAATCAACAATTGCATTGTCAAAAATAATGTTTTTCACAAGAGGAGCAAGCACATTGATGCAAGATTCCATTTTATCAGAGAGGTAGTGAACAATGGAAAAATCTATTTAGAGTTCTGTAGATCTGAAGACCAAGTGGTAGATATATTCACAAAGACATTAGCAAAGGAGACTTTTGATTATCTAAGACAAAATTTAGGCATTGTAAATGTTAAAGTTCTTAGTGGTAGAAATTAAGGTGGAAAGTTAGAATAACCATTAGTTAATTTCTCCCTATTTGCATGCACACGATGGAGAAAACTAGGAATAGACAAAACTTCTTGTTCCATCTCCCTTATGCACGCAGTCTACATGTCTCCCCTATTTCAGTCGTAGCTTCACTAGTTAAATCACTACTCAGTTAGCATGCATTAGTTTATCTTTCAGTTTGATTTGTTTTCAAATTCTATTTATGTAATGCTTGTTCACAAATTTTTTAAGCAAGGAGAAAATATAAGATTAAAAAGATCTATTTTTGATTGCCGTAGCAATCTGCGGTATGTGTCTATTTCTATTTTCTACAATTTTCTTTTGCTATGTTCCTCCAAGGGGGCATTGCCTTCGAGAAGGCCAATGGCAAGTGCATTTGGGATTACACTTCTACGCACCTTGAGTACAATGACCTGTACAATAAAGCCATGGCTTGCAATGATGCCATCGTCATGAAGGTTGTCTTGTCTAAATATAAGAATTTCCAAGGCTTGACTTCCCTGATGGACATCGGAGGTGGCACCAGAACGGCCATTGCAGAGATTGTGAAGGCCTATCTTGCCATCAAAGGCTTCAATTACGATCTCCCCCATGTCGTAGCTATGGCTCCCAATTTACCAGGCATGATATTGATAATAATACTTTTAAGGATTACTATATTGATTTTAAAAGTGCCTTGACACTCTGAATTTCTTGCTATTCATTTTGATTTGATTTTAATGTTGAACTTGTATGCAACATAATGAAGAGGTGGAGCATATTGGTGGAGACATGTTCAACAGCATGCCCTTTACACATGCTGTATTCACAAAGGTACGTACGCACATCAAATTTGATGCTTGATTTTGTTTTTGTAATGCCAGATGATTTTTTCAATGGTTTTTTTTCCAAATTTCACGGTGGATAATGCATGACTGGGTAGACAAAGCATGCATTCAAATTTTGAAGAATTTCAAAAAGGTAATTGGAGAGAGAGAGAAGATGATCATAGTGGATGTGGTTTGGATGCAGGAGAGAAGGTGATGCTAGATCCTAGTCTGGGTGTTTTGTCTGATCTGGTAGTGTTTACACACACCTCTGGTGGGAAAGAGAGGACGCAGGAGGAGTGGAAGAAAGTTTTAATGGAAGCAGGATTTCCTCATTTCAATGTCATTGCCATACCAACAATGCAGTCTATTATCGAGGCTTTTCCTTATTAGTTATCCCTATCTATGTATTCTCTAGCTTTATTTATTTAGCTCCCAAATGAATGGTGCGATTAGAGTGTGATGCGGCTTTTAGTACCTGTTGTTCAAAGGAATAATAATATAAAACATAATATAGTGCATCTGTTTGGGTATCGTTATTTTAGAAAGTTTGAAAATATAATTTTACAATAAGATATTGTTATCTTAGAAAGTTAATAACGTAGATGAAAGATGAAAGATACAAGTTGTATTAGTATTGGTCATTATATATTTACAATATTTTATTTATTTGTTTCTATATTTTAAATGAGGAAATATAAAATATATGTGTATAGAGCTGTATTTCCATCTCTATAGTTGATAAAGGATTACGGTTTTTCAAGTCATCATACTATTGGGTGAATATTTTGTCAATCAGCATACTGATCAACAAAATAGGTCTGATCAACCATAGCAGGGAGATTGGTCAGCCAGGTGTGCAACTTTACTAAATAAACTGGAGACAAATCTCTACTCTCATCAAGGGGAGGTTCCCTATAGCTACGTAGGAGATATATATAAAATAAGTAAGCAAAAAATAACACATGCGGGGAAGAATAAACCATTCATCTCTCTTCTTTCAGAGATGATGCACATAGACAAAGGAGAAAATCTTGGTGTAAACATTGAAGGCACTTCTCTTCTTTCAGAAGTGTTCTTGCAGGAAATAGCAGGAGTTTCTTTTAGGTAGTAAAAGTAAATGGTGACAGAAGGGCATAGTAACAGTAGGATGAAGTAGAATGCAAAGTTTCCACCTCAACTACCTAAATAGTATATCACAAAGGATAATGGGGGCACAAATTAGGCCCAGAATCCTCAACACAAAGGGAAAGAAAAACACAAAAATTATGAAAGCACAAAGTCTTCCCAAAGTTGGTTTTAGGACAGTTCCCTATTACTTTCACTAATTCTGCTCACCAAATTAAATGAATAAGAACACCTTCAGAAGGAAGACATAAGAATGATCTCCTAAAGTGATACAAGCCAAAATAGCACAAAGTCTATAAGCAACCTACTTTCTCATTCAAATAAAAATGAAATTACAATTTGAGCTCAAAGTCTCAGTCTTCTTCTTTCAAAATGCGCAGAGTTTCGCTATTGTAAAAAATGAAGTCTCCTTATAAATGAGAGAATTAACAAACTTAGAGCCACTACGCAAGGATTGGTTCCATTTTCCATGGGATGGCCCATGCTGTAGTCAATGTCTTCAATGCATCTCCAATATTGTCTAGAGAGACCATGCTGAGAATAGTGCACTGCCATAACTATGGCGTGTCCCTTCATCTAATATGTCTCCTCCTTAACATGGACCATTTGGTCCTTTGAATATTTATCTTTACTTCATGGAATAAAATAGGCCACGTCCTTGGTTTGGTGTGCTCAGAAGTCTACTCGCTCCACTATTCCACCTACTGGAAATAACTCTTTCAAAGACATTTCAGGCTTTTCCCTCTTTTGTCTTTTCTAGCTTTGATTTGAGCTATCAGGCTCTCTTTTCATTTAATTGCTTGGTTATTCCTTTAAGTTTCACACTCTATTTAAATTTCCATGGATTTTCCCTCACTTTAAATTTGACGTCTGAGGGGCTGTCAATGATTGCTAGTTGCTTGAACCGTGTTGAACTTTGAACCTGTGAACCATTTGAAAGTTCATTGGTTCAAGGCTTCGTCGGTTCACTTTGTCTCTTTTGGTCCATCGCTTCCCTGCTTAAGCACTTCTTTGCTCTCTGGTTGAACCATCACTTTCATTGAACTTGCCTTTGGAATCAACCATGTTGCTTCTTTTTTTGCTTGAGGCTGCCTTTGAACTACTTGAACTTGTGAACCATTGAACTTTGAACTCTTTTGGTTCAAGGTTCAATTGGTTCATTGGTTCTTTGGTTTTGCTTGTCGTTTGCTCTTCCTAAGCTCTTTGATCTTCATCATGCTTGGTTGAACCCTTTAACTTGCAAACATGTTGAACCATTTGGCTCAACAGTTCAATGGTTCAATCAGTTCATTCTTTGAAGCTCTTTGTGTCTAAGTCTTTAAAGATTCCTTTTTGCATCTTTGTTAAGCCTTTGGAACATCCCGAAAGGAAGGTGTCCCTTTGGGTCCTTGCAAAAGGTCTTTTTTCTGACATCAAGTGTCCCTCACAAGGGTATCTACCCTTCAATATTTTTCATGTGACCTTCAAGCTTTTACTTCCCTGGCAGGTTCTTGCTTCTTCAGTGGGCTTTTGGCTCTCGAGCTTTTCCTCTCAGTGGGCTTTATCCTTTATGTCCTTTGGACAGAATGTTTGAAGGAATTTATTTGAACAATTTGTCTGAAGGAAATCTTCCTTGCCTTTGCATCTTTCCTGCCAGGCTTTTGCTTTGTCTTTCAAGTGAATTCCTTCAGACAATTTGTCTAAAGGATTTCACTTTGTCTTTTGCCTTGTTCACTTTTCTTAAGGATTTCACTTTGTCTACTTTTGCTCACTACCCTCCGCAAGGGCACTTGGCTTGGTTCACAGCCTTCCATAAGGGCACTTGTTCCTTTGGCTTTGGGGCAGCCCCTTGAACCTGTCAATTGAACCGACCGATTGAACCAACTTTGGTTCAACAGTTCAATAGTTCAATCGGTTCATTCTTCATTATTTGGCTAAGTCTTTTTTTGATCTTTTGCACCAAGTGCGTTGAACCAATTGGTCGTTGAACCCATTGAACTCGCCTGTAAAAGCCTTTGAACCTGTAGAAATGAACCTTCCTGTAAAGTCTGTAGAAAGCAAGTCTGTAGTTTTCTCTCGAGCCTTGAAAGAGTCCATAGAAATGTGCCTACGGAGTCCGTAGATTTCTTCCTGTAGGGTCCATAGATTCAAACCTATAGACTCCATAGTTTTTTGAGAAAGCTTTAAAAAATAAAGAACTTGAATGCTCAAAATAATTTTTGAAAGGGGAAGAGAGGAATTTTGGTCCTATAGGACCAAGATAGCCCATATGTTGTTCCAAAAATGAGTGACATTTTTGGGGACCAACAACTGGCTCCAGTTGGGGAACTTCCTTCAGGTGAAATCTTGGAACAGTTGAGAGGAGTAGAAACTAGATTCTCCACTACCTTGAAGTATGCCATTGGGCTATGGAGTCATGCTACCCAAAAATAAAGGCTCCAAATATGAAAATAAAAAGAATAAAATAAAACTAAATACTATACAGATATACATTTATACAGGTGAACTTATCTGATACTTCAAGAATTGAAGTACTTCAAATGCTACTCCTTATGAGATGAAGAAAAGGGGATACCATCCTGATAAACCAATAAGAAACCATTCTATCCCCAAAAATGATGATGGGCAAATGGAGCTCTCCACCAGGAAACCAATTTTCTGCATCTTCCTTTTGGCTCTTTCTTCTTCTTGCCCCATGGCAGGACGTGGTCTTCAATTTGAAAACCATAACTCCTTGCTATCTTGGCGAAGGGCTCCTTTCACTGATTTTAGAGTATAGTAGTATGGTCCACCACCATAGCTTACTATTCTATTGGGTCATTCCAGCACATACTTTGATTATCATCATCAAACTCCTGACAAACCATTAGCTCAGCATCTCCTTTGGTGTGAAGGAGTTTGACCTCTTCACCCTGAGTAGTTTTCAATTCGAACAACAGAGATCCACATCCAGCTGTAGAAGAATTTCTGCCATCAGATTCTAGGATCCAAGCATCATCAAAAGCTGATCTTCTATCAGGTTTCTCTTCATTGGAGATAGAAGATCCTTCTTGATTTGTACTGTGCCCTACCAATTCTTTTGATACTTGATTTGGAACAAATCTTGGATTGCCAGCCATGGGACTTTGATCAGCTGAGACATGAGCATCCTCTGTGGTCAAAGAGTAATTATCCCTACCTAAAAGATCAAATAGAATTTGAGCAATAGGGGCTGACATTTGGGTGACCACAATCCTTACCTCAGACAGGTCCACACCTAGCTCTTCACCAATGTTTAACTACTCAGGATTGGCTTGCAGGGATTCAAACTCAGTCTTTTGAATTTCATATTTCTTGACATGATCAATCATGTCAAATGACTGAGATGGACTTGGAAGAGAGGATGGGAGTTCATCCTTTTGGTTTTTGGGAGGGGGAGGACTAATTTGTGAAGTTCAAGTAGAAGGTGCAGAGATGTTTGATGTACTTACCTTATTGGCAATCACTGGGTCCTTTGACTAGAAAGGAAGAGGGGTTCTCTACTCAGCAATTGAAATTGTTGGTTGGGGTCACTCCTTTGTCTTCTCTTTATCAACCTACTAGGCTAACTAATCTCAGACCTGGTGAATACTGCGTATGATCCTTCGACTGCTTCACCTTCACTTCTAGGTTCATCTTAGAAATTTAGGAAACCAATGTGGGAGTCACCAGTTGATTCTTATTGATCCTCCATGAAGAGACCAACATCATTTTCTTGCTCGAACTCAAGTTGGAAATAGGAAACATGTTCTGTTTCTAGATATCCCACTGTTGAGTTGGTTGGAGGTACTTCAAAGGCAAGGTTCCTTTGTGGGGGAGGAAGATGATTTGGTTGCCCTTGACTTCTAGCAGCGTTGCCTTGATATGGTTGATTGGGGAATGTCCTCCTTGGTATATATTTATATAGAGGAGTAGAAGACATACCTTGTGTCATTTTCCTTTTCAAGGCTAGCAATTCATTTGCCAGCTTTTGCACCATTGGGTCAGTGGTGACTGTGGGTGAGTATTCTTAAGATGAAGAGGATTTACCTTTATTAGGATCTCTCCTTATCTTTCCTGCCAAGATAAGGTCATCTTCTAGCTCAGTAGCCAAGTCTTAAGCAGCCTCAAGGTCTATGTGTCTAGCCCATCTCAATAGAAAACTCACTTCAGGCAGTTGTGAGTTGATGAAGAAACACATGAGATTCTGAGGTGTCGACTGGGCGATCATGGGAATCATGTGTCTCAGCTTGTTGAACTTGGAAATGAACTCGCTCATAGGTTAATGGGGTTCCTTCTTCATCTAAGTGAGTTGGGCTAGCAAAGCATGTGCAACCTCTGTAGCCTTGAACCTAGCTTCAAACTTGGCTTTAAGTGTATCTCAATCAGTCACTGCTCTAGCTTGCAGATGGTAGAACCAGTTTACAGTAGTGCCTTGTAGTGTCTCCATGAATAGCCTGATAGCTATGTCTTCAAATTCCACTCCTATCACACCACATGATATGTTGAAGGCTGCAATGTGTTCATCAGGGTGAACTCTCTGATGTCCAAATAATTTGGGGAAGTTCTTTCTGAAGCTACGTGGAAGTTCATGTAGAGGTGGAGTCAGGTTGAGTAGGCCAAAGTTTTACCCTAATGGCCTCAAACTGCCATGTTTTAATTATGAAAAATAGGGATAACAAATCTAGACAGAATGGCCAAATTGTAGAACAAAAATGGAAAAAGACTGGCTCAGCTTCAGCTTGAGGCTTCAAACTATGCACTCTTTCCTAGCAACTCTGGTTTTCTAGACTAGATAAAACAACAAAGATGGAGGGAGATGGTAAGGCTATAATGATAATGGGTAAGACATGAAACAAAGTTGCTAGAGTCTGTATAATGGATAAGGGTTATAATGATTATGGGTAAGACATAGGGGATGTTTCAATCTAAAACTTGAGGTTCTAAATTGTACAAAATTACTGTGTCCCCAGCAAAGTCGCCAAAAACTATTGGGTGAATATTTTTTCAATCAACATACTGATCAACAAAATAGGTCTGATCAAACACAATAGGGAGATTGGTTGGCTAGGTGTGCAACTTTACTACATCAACCAGATACAAATCTCTCCTCTCATCAAGGGGAGGTTCCCTATAGATACATAGGAGCTATATATAAAATAAGTAAGTAGAGAATAACACATGGGGGGAAGAATAAACCATCCATCTCTCTTCTTTTAGAGATGATGCACACAGACAAAGGAGAAAATCTTGGTGTAAACACTAAGGCACTTCTCTTCTTTCAGAAGTGTTCTTGCAGGAAACAACAAGAGTTTCTTTCATGTAGTAAAAGTAAATGGTGACAAAAGGGCGTAGTAACAGCAAGATGAAGTAGAACACAAAGTTTTCACTTCAATTACCCAAAGAGTATATCACAAAGGATAATGGGGGCATAAAGTCATCCTAGAATCCTCAACACAAAAGGAAAGAAAAACATAGACTGAAAACAATTGTGAAAGCACAAAGTCTTCCCATAGTTGATTTCAGGACACTTCCCTATTACTTTCACTAATTTTGCTCACCAAATTAAATGAATTAGAACACCTTCAGAAGGTAGATGTAAGAATGATCTCCCAAAGTGATACAAGCCAAAATAGCACAAAGTCTGTAAGCAACTTACTTTCTCATTCAGATAAAAATGAAATTACAATCTGAGCTCAAAGTCTCAGTCTTCTTCTTTCAAAATGGGCAAAGTTTCGCTATTGTAAAAAATGAAAAGTCTCCTTACAAATGAGAGAATTAACAAACTTATAGCCACTACATAAGGATTGGCACCTTTTTCCATGGGATGGCCCATGCTGTAGTCAATGTCTTCAATGCGTCTCTAGTTTTGTCTAGAGAGACCATGCTGAGAATAGTGCACTACCATAACTATGGCATGTCCCTTCATCTGATATGTCTCCTCCTTAACCTAGACCATCTGGTCCTTTATGTATTTGTCTTTACTTCATGGAAAAAAATAGGCCACATCCTTAGTTTGGTGCGCTCAAAAGTCTACTCGCTCCACTGATCCACCTACTAGAAATAACTCTTTCTAAGACATTTTGGACTTTTCCCTCTTTCTGCTTTTGTCTTTTCCAGCTTCGATTTGAGCTATTGGGCTCTCTTTTCATTTAATCACTTGATTCTTCCTTTAAGTTCCATGCTCTATTTAAATTTCCATGAATTTTCCCTCACTTTAAATTTGATGTCTGAGGGGCCATCAATGATTACTAGTTGCTTGAACCGTGTTGAACTTTGAACCTGTGAACCATTTGAAAGTTCATTGGTTCAAAGATTCTTTGGTTCACTCTATCTCTTTTGGTCCATTTCTTCCCTACTTAAGCGCTTCTTTACTCTCTAGTTGAACCATCACTTTCATTGAACTTGCCTTTGGAATCATCCATGTTGCTTCTTTCTTTACTTGAGGCTGCCTTTGAACTGCTTGAACCTGTGAACCAGGGAATAATTTAGTGGCAAATTTTCATATTTTGGCAAATTTGAGGTTTTTCCAGTGTAATTTTTGGTGATTTCTGAGCCCTTCCATGGTTTCCTAGTTGCCAAGCTTTGTTGGGTTTACCTGGTTGCCTAGCATTGTAATCGCCAAGGCAAATGTTACGTTTGAGTTTTTCCCTGGCAGTATTCACCTTTCACACAGCTGACCAGGTAACGCTTATTGTGGAATGTTTGTCGGGTTTCAAGTTTCCATTTCATGCAGTATGGGAGAATTCGCCATCCCAGTTTCATTTTACTATGGAGGAGTCAGCTCGTTTAACCTTTTTTTTCTGAACCCAACAGTATATATATAAAATAAACATTTAAGTATAAGTGTACATCTAGTTTCTTATACTTTAAGTTATATTTTATTTATATACTTTCAGGATGTTTGAGAGGGGTTTCGGACCGCTAGGAGCTATTATGCAAATTCTAGGTTTTGGAGGATCCTATCATATTTCAGAGTTAGTCAGATTCCAGGGTTTCAGGGTTTCAAACTTAGCCATATTTTAGGGTTTCAAGATTTCAAGGAGACATCATAGGAGGTATGAACACTACATGAAGGGATGTATGCATGATAGAATAGTATGAAAATATCTCTTGTAAAGTGCCACAAGCCGATCCCACCCCATTCCCAGTGCACCCCTTAAGGCATGCACTCTATGAGATTCAATGCACCAATGAGCCCTTATGAGAGAAAGTGTCAGTAAATGATAAATTTGAAAAATAATGGGAGTGGCATTCATGATTTTATGGGCAAAGTACTGGTTTATTGAACCAGTCACAAACAATGATGAACCACCAACAGAATGCAAGTGTACGATTTGTACCTGGAAAACTAAAAGAGAGAAAAAGTTGCAGTTAAAGCTCAACACTATAGAAAAACATATTGGTAAGGTCTATGAAAAACAAAGAAATGATTCGCCCAAAAAATTAAAATTTTACTATGATTATTATTTTTTGTTCGCCAATGTATAATTTTTTTGTGGTTTTAAAATAACACAATTCACCCCAATTTTACACAGTATTTGAGAGACTATGAATGATTCGCCAATGGAGATTATTATTTTTTCTTTGTAAACTATTTTTTTTGCCACAAAAAATAAATTTTTTTGTCAGGTGTTTTACACCTTTTGCCAAATTTTTACACCTTTTCTAAAGGAGGGGTTTCTTAAAGTATACCCTATTGTGAACCATTGAACTTTGAACTCTTTTGGTTCAAGGTTCAATCAGTTCATTGGTTCTTTGGTTCTGCCCATCATTTCCTCTTCCTAAGCTCTTTGATCTTCATCATGCTTCGTTGAACCCTTAAACCTATGAACACGTTGAACCATTTGGTTTAATGGTTCAATCGGTTCATTCTTTGAATCTCTTTATGTCTAAGTCTTTGAAGATTCCTTTCTACATCTTTGTTCAGCTTTTGGAACATCCCAAAGGGAAGGTGTCCCTTCGGGTCCTTAGAAAAGGTCCTTTTTTCTAACATCAAGTGTCCCCCACAAGGGTATCTACCCTTTGAGATTTTTCATGCAACCTTCAGGCTTTTACTTCCCTGGCAGGTTCTTACATCTTCGACGGGCTTTTGGCTCTCAGGTTGTTCCTCTCGGTGGGATTTATCCGTTATGTCCTTCAAAAAGAATGTCTAAAGGAATTCCTTCAGACAATTTGTCTGAAGGAATTATTCCTTGCCTTTGCATCTTTCCCATCAGGCTTTTGCTTTGTCTTTCAAGTGAATTCCTTCGGACAATATGTCCAAAGGATTTGGCTTTGTCTTTTGCCTTGTTCACTTTTCTGAAGGAGTTCACTTTGTCTGCTTTTATTCATTATCATTCGCAAGGGCACTTGGATTGGTCCATAGCCCTCTGTAAGGGCACTTATTCCTTTGGCTTTGGGGCAGCCCCTTGAACCTATTGATTGAACCAACCGATTGAACCAAATTTGGTTCAACAGTTCAATTGTTCAATCAGGTCATTCTTCATTATTTGGCTAAGTCGTTTTTTGTGTTTTCCACCAAGTTCATTGAACCAATTGGTTGTTGAACCTATTGAAATCACCTACAGAAGCCTTTGAACCTATAGAAATGAACCTGCCTACAGAGTCCATAGAAACCAAGTCCGTAGTTTTCTCTCGAGCCTTGAAAGAGTCTGTAGAAATGAGCCTGCGGAGTCTGTAGATTTCTTCCTATAGAGTCCATAGATTCAAGCTTATAGAGTCCATAGTTTTCTGAGAAAGCTTTGAAAAATGAAGAACCTGAATGCTCAGAACAATTTTTGAAAGGGGAAGAGAGGAAATTTTGTCTTGTAGGACCAAGATAGCTCATATGTTGTTCAAAAAATGAGTGACATTTTTGGGGACCAACACATACAATCATATCACTTATAATATTTTAATAATGTATATTTCATAAATTATTATTGTGTAAGGTGAGTGAGCTTAAGCAATTTTGGGAATAAATTTTGACTTATGTGTAGAAATCTTAATTAAAATAGAAAAATAAGAAGAGAATATTAAAGAGTCGATATCTCAGGTCAATGAATGAACTTGTAAATGTAAATCCTCACCAAAACACCAAACATGATGATGAATGAATAACATGAGCCCACTAAATAAAAAAATATATAACATTTGACTGTGCCCTTTTTTAGCATGATAGGGGTGCCATCAACAAAAGAGAATTCCTTGTATACCAGGTTTATTTTCTAGTAGTTGCCACAAAGATGGAAGTTACCCCAAAAGGGGGGAAATTTTACGTTTTGATAAAGTGGGGTTTTGTAAAGCAAAATATTTTAAATCAACAATTGTACCCTAATTAAAATCAATGATTGTTAACCATGTCTCACCTTTTATGTGTGAAAATTTAAACAATAATAATTTTATATTTATAGTGGATGCGATGGTAGAAAATGAGGTTGTGTGAGGAGGAGATGTTTCATTTCACAATAATCTTCAGCAAAGACAAAGTGGTGGGGAAGGGAAAGTCCATACAAATAATGAATGTGGTGAAATATTTCAAGGTGTGTTGAGCAATGATGATGAGGGGCAATGAGGTGATGGACTCAAAGAACCCTGTAAAAATACACGTGTAAAATTTATTGATATGTCAATATGTCAATGCAATCTATAGCTTCCTCTGAACTATTATAAATAGCCAATACATTGTTGAAAAAGGGGTCTTCTCAATGAAATCAAATGTCAAATATCCAATGGCTTCTCTAAACACGTACATAAGGCATTATCTATCATTCTGAATGAAAATTATTTAAACTAAAATCTAATAATATTAAATAATATTTACACAAATATATTAAAAGATAAAATATTATTATAATATTTGAATTATGTACTTCAATAATTAAGATAAAAATAATAAAATTAAAATAAGATAGATAACAATGGAAGGAAGGTAAAACATTCTTTTTGAAATATAATAATGTTAAAGAAGTTTGGTAGTTACCTACATAATAAAATACACCTGTCACAATCATCACATCACATTTGTATGTCTTATATATTTTTTTATTTACTTTCCATTCTATTATTTTTTAATTTTAGAGATTTTAAAATAAAGAAAATATCATTAATAATAAACCTAAAAATTCGAAAAAAAATCTAAACTACCTTTCACCAAGCCATCAATGATATAAGATTATGATTTCCCTTATAATGCCATCATATTTTTAGCATAAATTTATCAAATACAATTGTTTTAAATATATAGATGCACTCTAATAATCAAATTCCCACTTCTTTTAATTATGGGAAGTGACCAAACTGGTTTCATTCAACACAGATATATTCTGGATAATGTTATTATTGTTTAGGAAGGAATGGAATGGGATAGAATATCTCACCAAAAGGCATTGTTCCTCAATATTGATTTTGAGAAAGCCTATGATCAAATTAAATGACCTTTTATCATAGTTATGCTTCAAGATCTAGGGTTTGATACCAAGTTTGTTCACATCATCAATACTATCAATGGCTCCCCATCTTAACACTTTAAGATTTAGGATCCATCAAACAAGGTTACCTTATTGCTTCTTCACTTTATGTTTTGGTCTCACTATTAGTCATGTGTAATATTTGTCTTGTTGGTCTCACTCTAATGCCTCTAATGCAAAGATTGAAAACAATCTTTGAGACTTCATCTAGGCCAATTCTAAGGGGCCCCAGGGCTTTCATACAATATATTGGGCTATTTGTGATCACCCTAAAGAAGCTAGTGGGTTGGGACTCTTAGACATCAATATTCATGGTATCCCTCATGGGGTTACATGGATCATCATAAGCTTGGAAGGGAATGAAACTTGTAAAATCCTTCTGAGACACTACATCTCTCAAGGTTGCCCACATGGTAGAAAAGCATGGCAAGGAATTGGCTTTCATAGTCTACTTATCTCACCGATGACACTCAAAGTAGCAGCACTTTTGTCATGAAAATTATTCATAAGGCCTGGGAAAAGATCAAACCCTACTTCATTTGGGTGGGGGATAGATTTAGTATCAATATTTCAATAAACTCTGAGTCATTATTGTTGTCTCCCTAGTTGAAATTCAATAATGCCCCCTTTACCAAGGTCCCTTGGATCAAAAGATTGATGTTGTTTAAGAAAGGTATTCTCATGGTTGGTGATCTATTTTTGTATTTCCTCTAGTAACTGGATTCATTGGCCTATGCTAAAATCTAAATTCCATATTAATAATGAAGAAGCATAATTTATTTTTGAATTACGGAGTCCCATACCTGATGAATACTTGCACAAAGTTAGAGTTTCCTCTCTTAAATCATGGTGAAATGATTGGTATTTTCCCACATACAAACCTTTTCATGATACTCTCCTCGATTGGGTTACAATTTATTGGCATTTCAAGATGTTGATACTTGATTTAATAGTTTTGGGAATATTGGAGTCTTATTCCTAATTTAGTCAGGGGTCTGGAATAAATAAATTAGTAAATAATATTACAATAATTATAATACTAATTTGTATAATTTTTTTTGTGTTTTAAACCTTTTTAAAAATAGTAATGAATAAGGAGGAATGTAACTTAGCTTAAAAATAGATTGATATAGTTGAGATAGAGGTTGAAACTAGTTGTGCAAGACTAGGAAAGTGTTATGAACCTAGATTTGATTTTCATTAAGTGAAAAGATAAAAGCGTTGAAAACAGGACACTTCGGAGTATAGCTACCACTATTGTCCAAAATAGTCATAAAGATCTAATTTTTTTGAGTTTTATCTATTGTCCCCGTGTGAGTTTGCTTATGATATTTGTGTCTTGAATGTCAATGAAGCTCCTCGTAGAGCTGATTTAATCTAAAAATCCTAGACCTTCACTATACTTGATAGAACTTGAGAAAGAAGGAGGTTTAGTGTGTGTAGGATGTACTAAACATGTATCCACACCCCTTATGTGGGAACTCTATCTACAAGCCAATACTCTGAAGAGGAATCAATCTATATGTAGTTCTCTTACTTGGTGTGCTTTATGCAATAGCGTAATGAGCATGCAAGCATGTCAAATTGAGAGTGCTTGAGGTGGCTAGGGACTGGTGTAACGGTTTGAATATATTTTCAGCTATGTTGGGTGACTGTATGTATAGAATATGAAAAATTATCTTGGTGGTTTGTTTGTGTTCTTGCTTGGTTCGTAAATTTTGACACCTCCTTATAGATGAACTTTGAATGGAATTTTATAGGGATATCTTGGTCATGGATTAAATGTACTCACACTAGGCCAACATAATAAAGAATAGGAATCAAATCGAAATGATTGTTTGGGCTCAAAATATGATTGGATAGGAGTGTCAAAAATGGGACACCCTAGGGTTTGGTGCTATAGTCCTAGTCTGATGATTCTATCCTATAGGCTCAAGACATGGGGATGTCACATAAACTCACAACATCTAATAAATAAGAAAATAGGAGACATGATTGTGGCAATTGGTTTATAATAAAAAAATGTAAGGGTAAAAAAAAGTTATTAGAAAATAGACTTTGAACTTCAAAATTCTCTACCACAATTCCATGCCACTTGATATTGCACAATTATTAAAATCATAATGAAGATAGTTACTTAGTGTTCCATTAGGAATAAAGAAACAAAAATCTTATAAGTGGATAAGTTTGTAGAATTAAATTCTATTGTAAATCCAATAACATAGTACATAACATAAACCTAAATCAATGCTTCTAGTAAATATACTAGAATCTTCACTATCCATACTGGCCATGCATAATCCCAAACTGGATAGAATAGTAGGTGTCTTTGCTACAGTAGAAGACTAGAAGACAACTATCAATGACATGTTTGAAAAAACATTAAACATCATATGGAATAGATTAAAGAATATAGCTCCCATGTAGAAATTTTAATCGATAATGTTCCTCTAATGCATTTGCATGCCCATAAAGAGAGTCACTATGATTACCCCTTTAATTGTCATCTATGTTATTTATTTTTAATGATTCATTCTCCTTTCTTTAATTATCTAAATAAATGGAATGCTTGATCTCTCAAAATTTGGGATCCCAATGACTCACCTATACTATTTTAAATATTGAAAGAAAACAGATTCTCTTCATAACCAACACTTATCTAGATAAGAAAGCTATAAACATGTACATTATACTAATACCATACTTGATAGATGAAATATTAGGATGATGATTCTCTCTTTTATCATATGGATTTGATAACTCTTTAATGAGATGCTTACCAACATGAAATGATTGGAAAGCCTCTATATATTTCTTAATAGATTAGATGTGATATGGCCAACTTCTATCCATCCACTATTGCTCTTGGTCCTTTCTCAAGCGTACCTACACCAAAAGTAACATATCATGAATGAAAATAAAGAAAATTTTATGCCTTGAAATCAATGTTAACCTCAAAATAACCATGCCCCATATAATGGATCATAAAACATGCATCTTGGAATAAATTGATTATCCCATTTCTATTTGGGGATTTGAAACTTGCATACTCAAAAATGTCAAACAGATATTCCTGAGGTCCTTGATCCGCAATCTCTCCTCCAAATAATAAGATGATATCATCAAATAATTTGTATGTATCAGGAACATGTTTCAGAAGAGAGATTAACATTATCCCATCTAGGACATGGATAATTTGGCACAAACATCTGATGTCTAGAACGTTATAACACTGTTCAATCCTATTGAAATTCCATCCATCAAAAATGCTTTAGGATGAGCAAATATCATTTACCCTACACAAAGTTTTAATAGAAAACAAAAAAATTCCATGTTTCAGTAATGCAAATTTAATTTTTTTAACTTTATTCTATTACCAAAGAACTTTTTCCTAAATATCCCATCTATGATGACTCTATTCTATTGACCTCCATAGATTCCATGACACATTTAGTCTCCAACTATTTTGTCACCATAAATTTTGAGTCCTAGAAGTTAGAATAAATAAGACTGTAGTTAATCTTGTGAATAATCTTAAATAGCAAAAATCTAAGAAGCATTTGTACCACCTAAGATGGAATTTTTCAAAAAAACATTCAGCACATAGTCTATGATAAGCCTGGTCTATTGGATTTCAACTATGACTTCCTATAGCCATAATACAGATCAAACATGCAATAAGTGGTATAAAAAAAATTGAAAAAAACCATTAAGGAAATCTTAATTTAAAACATTTCTCTTGAATAACTACCTACCTTCATAAATATGTCAATATATGGATCTGGTTTGATGCCTTCCTATTTCTCTCATCTTGAATGTTATTCCAATAGGTCTGTAAGTAACATGAATATTTAGTCTGGTGAAAAAATAGAAAAACATTGTAGTTGTGGAAAATGCATACACAATAACTCTCCATATCCTAACCCAACATCTTAGCATTGGCCAGATAAGTCCAATGTTTCCCTTACGGTCATTTCTACATTGTGTAAATCATTTAGCAGCTAGGGGGTCATAGAAGATAAGGTAGTCGTTGTGGGAGAAGAGAAGACCATCAAATAACAAAGTTTAGTGTAGGTAAGGATCAGTTTTGCTACCTATTAGCAGCAGTCTTAGTTTCCATAGTTTCCTAAGGAGATGCCTGCCTATAAATAAGACAAGGAGAAACAAAAAGAGTGCACAAGATTCATTTCTTCTTATAACGCTTTAGCACACCAAACTGTAATCAGTGCTCTACATAAAAGTAGCAGTCCATTGGTAATCAAGAGAGAGACATGGCAACAAACAATAGCATTTCTCAGCTCCAGATTCCCATTTTCAATGGTAAGAATTATGATTTTTGGGAAATTAAAATGAGAACATTGTTTTGTTCATAAGATGTTTGGGATTTGGTAGAAAATGGCTTTGTAGAACCACAAGATGAGGCTGCCCATTAGGCATTAACTTGAGCACAAAATGAAGAGCTTTAAAAAATTAAGAAAAAGAATGCAAAAGCTCTATTTCTAATCCAACAGGGAATGGATGAATCTATTTTTTCTAGAGTTACAGCAGCAACGAGATCCAAGTCGGCATGGAAAATCTTAGAGACCACCTATAAAGGTAACACAAAAGTGAAAATAACTAAATTGCAAACTCTTAGGAGAAATTTTGAAAATTTGCAAATGAATGATTCAGAGTCTATAGACCAGTTTATGGGTTAAGTATTGAATATTGTGAATCAAATTAGATCTAATGGAGAAACAATAACAGATCAAAAGATCATAGAAAAAACACTCAGGAGTTTACCCAACAAATTTGATGCAATAGTTGTAGCTATTGAGGAAACCAAGGATTTGGAACAGTTATTAGTAGATGAATTAGTGGGATCTTTATTAACACATGAATCCAGAATGAATAGGAATAACAATACTTCTTTTGAGAATGCTTTCAAGTCTCAGGTATCATTTGGTAGAGGAAGAGGAAGAGGAAGAGGAAGGTCAAACTTCAGAGGAAGAGATAGAGGTAGAAATGGAAGGAACAATCTAGATCAAGGTGAAAACAATAATCAAAACTACAACAATAGAGGGTGTGCCAACAATCACTTCCAGCAAAATTCAAATAAGTTTGATAAATCTAACATTCAATGTTATTACTGCAAAAAATATGGACATCATGCAAGTGAATGTAGAAAGAAACAAGGAGATGTGGACAAGCAGAATGCTAATTACACAAATGAATCCAGTTCTAATTATAGAAGCTTATTTCTCACTTGTCATGTTGCTCAAGAAAAAGCTAAAGATATTTGGTTTTTAGATAGTGGATGCAGCAACCATATGTCAAGGAATAAAGAATTCTTTACTAGTCTTGATGATTCTGTAAAATCTAAAGTGAAATTAGGAAATGATAACAAAGTGGATGTAATGGGTAAAGGAGTAATAAATGTTTTGGCAAAAAATGGTGAAAGAAGATTTATTCTTAATATTTATTTTGTACCTGGAATAAAGCATAATCTTATGAGTGTTGGATAGTTAGTACAGAAAGGTTACAGAGTATCTTTTATGAATAATGTTTGCACAATACTAGACAAATTTTCAAATGACAAGTTGATAGGAAAAGTGGAGATGACCAAGAATCGGATGTTCCCTATTTGAATTAGTGCATCTAAGGAGAAGAAGAATAAGCCCACTTCAAAACCATGAATCTAGACCAATCATGGCTATGGCATTTAAGTTATAGACATTTACATTTTGGAGGTTTGAATTTGTTATAAAAGAAAAATATGGTGAAGGGATTACCACCAATAGAACAACAAGGAAGTTCATGTGAAAGTTGTATTCTGGCAAAACAACATAGAGAGAGCTTTCCAGTAGGAGCCTCATATAGAGCAAGGGTAATATTGGAGCTAGTCCATAGTGATTTATGTGGACCAAATCAAATTCCATCATTTGGAGGTAGTTCTTATTTTCTAACCTTCATTGATGATTTTAGCAAAAAGACTTGGATATATTTTCTCAAAAATAAGTCTAAAGCCTTTGAAAAATTTAAAGAATTCAAGGCTATGGTTGAAAAGTAGAGTGGCCTTTACATCAAGGTACTTAGATCAGATAGAAGAGGTGAATATATGTCTAATGAATTTCAAGATTTTTGCAGATATCATGACATTGAAAGGTAACTGACTACAAGGTACACACCACAACAAAATGGTGTAGCAGAAAGGAAGAATAAAACAATCATGGAGATGGCTAGAAGCATGTTGAAGGCCAAACATTTGTCACATGAATATTGGGCAGGAGTAGTAGCATGTACAGTATATATTCTAAATAGAATCCCAACAAAGAGTGTCAGAGATCGAATTCCATAAGAAGCTTGGAGTGGTAAGAAGCATAGTGTACATCATTTCAAAAAAAATGGTTGTATTGCATATTCTCTTATACCATATAAATTGAGAATAAAACTTGATGATAGAGGAGAGAAATGTAATTTTATTGGCTATAGTGAAGAATCCAAGACTTATAAGTTGTATAACCCCATTTCAAAGAAAGTGATTATTAGTAGAGATGTGGAATTTAAGGAAGAAGAAGCATGGGATGGTAGCATTGATAAAACCATCACAATTGGAGCACCAATTCCCAAAAATGAAGAAGAATCTGAAGAACAAAATTTTCAAGGTGATCAATCCTCTCCACAAGCAAGAACAAGCACTCCAATAAGAACACCTGAGAGCTTAGCACAAGGTGAATCATTTGGTCATGCATGTCATCCTACTCCCAATTCACAAGTAAGTGATGAATCAGATACAACTCTTACCACTTGAAGGTCAAATTTTAAAGGTAAAAAAATGAAAAACTTGAATGAGATTTATAAATAAGAAGAATAGAAGTTTGATTTATGTTAAAAATTTTCTCTTTTCTTTCATGATCCTTTGTATTATGAAGAAGCGGTTAATGAGAAACATTGGATAAAAGCAATGGATATAGAGATGAATGCCATTGACAGAAACCAACCATAGGATCTAATTAATCTACCTGAAGGTAAGGATTGCATAGGATTCAAATGAGTTTATAAGACCAAATTTGATGCAGAAAGAAAGGTTGAAAAGCACAAGGCAAGGTTAGTAGCCAAAGGTTTTGCATAAGAACATGGAATTGATTATAATGAAATATTTGCTCCAGTTGCTAGACTTAATACTATTATAATGGTTTTCACAATAGCTGCACAAAATAATTCAAAAGTATATCAAATGGATGTCAAATCAGCTTTCTTGAATGGTTTCCTAGATGAAGAAGTGTATTGGAAACAACCACCAGGTTATGAAGTGCATGGACATGAGGAAAAAGTCTACAGATTGAAGAAGGCCCTCTATGGTCTCAAGCAAGCACCAAGAGCATGGTATAGTAGGATTGATTCATACATGACAAACAATAGATTTAGTAGAAGCAATAGTGAGCCTAGATTGTAGACAAAAATCAACAAAGAAGGTCAGATTTTGATTGTGTGTTTGTATGTTGATGATTTGATCTTCACTAAAAATTTATCTATAGACACATTTAAATCAGCAATGAAGAAAGAATTTGAAATGACAGATTTAGGATTAATGAAGTAATTTTTGGGTATAGAAGTTGTACAATTAGAGAAGGGAATTTTTATTTGTCAAACTAAATATGCAAAGGATGTGTTAAGGAGGTTTAAGATGTTGAATTGTAAATCAGCACCTACACCAATTGCTACAGGAACCAAAATTAGCAAAGAAGACAAAGGGTCTAATGTTGATTTGACAACATTCAAAATATTAATTGGTAGTTTGATGTATCTTACAGCTACAAGCCCAGATATCATGTATGGGGTCAGTTTAATCTCTAGATTCATGGAGTCACCAAAAGACTCACATTGGAAAGTTGGAAAGAGGATATTGAGATATGTGGCAGGAACAACAAAATATGGAATTTTATATTCCACAATAAATGATTTTTATTTGATTGGTTATACTGATACTAATTTTGCAGGTAGCATTGATGATAGGAAGAGTACTTCTAGACATGCCTTTCTTTTTTGAATAGGTGTGGTCACATGGGCATCCAAAAAGCAACCTATAGTGACACTTTCATCAGGTGAAGTAGAGTATGTAGCAGCCACATCAACAGCATGTCAAGCAACTTGGATGAGGAGAGTATTGATAGATTTATTACAAGCACAGGAGTCAACACCAATCATTTGTGACAACAAATCAGCAATTGCATTGTCAAAAAACCATGTTTTTATAAGAAAAGCAAGCACATTGATACAAGACTCCATTTTATCAGAGATTTAGTGCACAATGGAGAAATCCATTTGGAGTTCTGCATATCTAAAGACCGATTGGCAGGTATATTCACAAAGGCATTAACAAAGGAGACTTTTGGTTATCTAAGACAAAATGTAGGCATTGTAAATGTTAAAGTTCTTAGTAGTAGAAATTAACGGGGGGTGTTATAATAACCATTAGTTAATTTCTCCATATTTGTATGCACGTGGTGGAGAAAACTAGGAATAGATGAAACTTCTTGTTCCATCTCCCTTATGCACGCAGTCTACATGTCTCACCTATTTCAGTCTTAGCTTAGTTGGTTAAGTCACTACTCAAATAGCATGCATTAGATTATCTTTTAGTTTGATTTGTTTTCAAATTATATTTATGTAATGCTTGTTCACAATTTTTTTAAGCAAAGAGAAAATATAAGATTAAAAAAATATATTTTTGATTGCCGTAGCAATCTAGGGTATGTGTCTATTTCTATTTTCTGTAATTTTCTTTTGCTCTGTTTCTCCAAGGGGGCATTGCCTTCGAGAAGGCCAACGGCAAGTGCATTTGGGATTATGCTTCTGTGCACCCTAAGTACAATGACCTATACAACAAAGCCATGGCTTGCAACATTGCCATCATCATGAAGGCCATCTTCTCTAAATATAACAGTTTCCAAAGCTTGACTTCCCTAGTGGATGTCAGAGGCAGCACCAGAAAGGCCATTGTGGAGATTGTGAAGGCCTATCCTGCCATCAAAGGCTTCAATTACGATCTCCCCCATGTCATAGCTATGGCTCCCGATTTACCAACCATGTTATTGATAATAATAATTTTAAGGATTACTATATTGATTTTAAAAGTGCCTCAACACTCTGAATTTCCTGTTATTCATTTTGATTTGATTTTTAATTTTCAACTTGTATGTAACATAATTGAAGGGGTGGAGCATATTGGCGGAGACATGTTCAAAAGCGTGCCCTCTGCACACGCCGTATTCACCAAGGTACGTATGCACATTGAATTTGATGCTTGGTTTTGTTTTTGTAATGCCAGATATTTTTGAATGGCTTTTTTTCCAAATTTCACAGTGGATAATGCATGACTGGGCAAATGAAGAATGCATTCAAATTCTAAAGAATTTGAGAAAGGCAATTGGAGAGAGAGGGAAGGTGATCATAGCGGATGTGGTTTTGGATGCAGGATAGAAGGCGACGTTGAATCCTAGTCTTGGTGTTTTGTCTGATCTGGTAGTGCTTGCGCACACCTCTTGTGGGAAAGAGAGGACATAGGAGGAGTGGAAGAAAGTTTTAATGGAAGTAGGATTTCCTCATTTCAATGTCATTGCCATACCAGCAATGTAGTCTATTATCAAGGCTTTTCCTTATTAGTTGTCCCTATCTATGTATTCTTTAGCTTTCTTTATTTGGCTCCCAAATGAATGGTGCAATTAGAGTGTGATGCATTTTTTAGTACCTATTGTTCAAAGGAATAATAATATAAAACATAATTATTGTTTTAGAAAGTTTCAAAATATAATTTTACAATAAGATATTGTTATCTTAGAAAGTTAATAACGTAGATGAAAGATACAAGTTGTATTAGTATTGGTCATTATATTTTTACAATATTTTATTTATTTGTTTTTGTATTTTAAATGAGGAAATGTAAAATATATATGTATAGAGATGTTTTTCCATTTCTATAGTTGATAAAGGATTATGATTTTTCGAGTCATCATACAATCATAACACTTATAATATTTTAATAATGTATATTTCATAAATTATTATTGTGTAAAGTGAGTGAGCTTAAGCAATTTTGGGAATAAATTTTGACTTACGTGTAGAAATCTTGATTAAAATAGAGAAATAAGGAGAGAATATTAAAGAGTCGATATCTCAGGTCAATGAATGAACTTGTAAATGTAAATCCTAACAAAAACACCAAACATGATGATGAATGAATAACATGAGCCTACTAAATTAAAAATAATATAACATTGGATTGTGCCCTTTTTTAGCATTATGGGGGTGCCATCGACAAAAGAGAATTCGTTGTATACCAGGTTTATTTTCTAGTAGTGCCACAAAGATGGAAGTTAAACCAAAAGGGGGGTAATTTTACATTTTGATAAAGTGGGGTTTTGTAAGCAAAAGAGTTTAAATCAACAATTGTACCCTAATTAAAATCAATGACTTCTAACCATGTCTCACCTTTTATGCATGAAAATTTAAGAGATAATAATTTTATATTTATAGTGGACGTGATGGTAGAAAATGAGGTTATGTGTGGAGGAGACATTTTGTTTCACAATATATTTTAGCAAAGACAAAGTGGTGGGGAAGGGAAAGTCCATACAAATAATGAAGGTGGTGAAATATTTCAAGGTGTGTTGAGCAATGATGATGAGGGGCAATGAGGTGATGGAATCAAAGAACCCTGTAAAAATACATGTGTAAAATTTAGTGATATGTCAATATGTCAATGCAATCTATAGCTTCCTTTGAACTATGATAAATAGCCATTACATTGTTGAAAAAGGGGTCATCTCAATGAAATCAAATTTCAAATATCCAATGGCTTCTCTAAAGACGTACATAAGGCATTATCTATCATTCGGAATGAAAATTTTTTACACTAAAATCTAATAATAATAAATAATATTTACACAAATATATTAAAAGATAAAATATTATTATAATATTTGAATTATGTACTTCGATAATTAAGATAAAAATAAGAAAACTAAAATAAGATAGATAACAATGGAAGGAAGGTAAAACATTCTTTTTGAAATATAATAATGTTAAAGAAGTTTGGTAGTTAGCTACATAATAAAATACACCTGTCACAATCATCACATCACATTTTCATGTCTTATATATTTATTTATTTAATTTTCATTCTATGATTTTTTAATTTTATAGATTTTAAAAGAAAGAAAATATCATTAATAATAAACCTAAAAATTCAAAGAAAAATCTAAACTACCTTTCACCAAGCCATCAATGATATACGATTATGATTTCCCTTATAATGGCATCATATTGTTAGCATAAATTTATCAAATACAATTGTTTTAAATATATAGATGTACTCTCATAATCAAATACCCACTTCTTTTAATTATGGGAAGTGACCAAACTGGTTTCATTCAACATAGATATATTGTGGATAATGTTATTATTGTCTAGGAAGGTATGGAATGGGATAGAATATCTAACCAAAAGGCATTGTTCCTCAAGATTGAATTTGAGAAATCCTATGATCAAATTGAATGACCTTTTATCATAGTTATGCTTTAGGATCTAGGGTTTGATACCAAGTTTGTTCACATCATCAATACTATCAATGGCTCCCCATCTTAAAACTTTGAGATTTAGGATCCATCAGACAAGGTTACCATGTTGCTCCTTCACTTTATCTTTTGTCTCACTATTGGTCATGTGTATTATTTGTCTTATTGGTCTCACTCCAAAGCCTCTTATGCAAATATTGAAAAGAATCTTTGAGAATTCATCTAGGTTAATTCTAAGGGGCCCCAAGGTTTTCATATAATATCTTGGGCTATTTATGATCACCCTAAAGAAGCTTGTGGGCTAGGAATCTTAGACATCAATCTTCATGGTCTCCCTCATGTGGTTACATGGATCATCATGAGCTTGGAAGGGAACGAAACCTAGAAAATCCTTCTGAGACACTACATCTCTCAAGGTTGCCCATATGGTAGAAAAACATGGCAAGGAATTGGCTTTCACATTGTACTTATCTCACCAATGAAACTCAAAGTAAGGGCACTTTTTTCATGAAAATTATTTAGAAGGCTAGGAAAAATTTGAAACCCTACTTCATTTGGGTGGGGGATAGATTTAGTATCAATATTTCACTAAACTCTGAGTAAATATGGTTGTCTCCCTAGTTGAAATTTCATAATTCCCCCTTTACCATGGTCCCTTGGATCAAAAGCTTGATGTTGTTTAAGAAAGGTATTCTCATGGTTGGTGATCTATTTTTGTATTACCTCTAGCGACTGGATTCATTGGCCTATGCTAAAATCTAACTTCCATATTAATAATGAAGATGCATAATTTATTTTTGAATTACTGAGTCCCATCCCTGATGAATACTTGTACAAAATTAGAGTTTCCTCTCTTACATCGTGGTGGAAGGATTGGTATTTTCTGACAACCAGACTATTTCATTGATACTCTATGTGATTGGGTTACAATTTATTGGCGTCTCAGGATGTTGATACTTGATTTAATAGTTTTGGGAATATTGGAGTCTTATTCCTAATTTAGTTATGGGTTTGGAATAAATAAACTAGTAAATAATATTGTACTAATTATAGTACTAATTTGTATAATTTTTTATGTCTTTTAAACCTTTTTAAAAATAGTAATGAATAAGGAGGAATGTAACTTAGCTTAAAACTAGATTGAGATAGTTGAGATAGAGGTTGAAACTAGTTGTGAAAGACTAGGAAAGTGTTATGAACCTAGATTTGGTTTTCATTCAGTGAAAAGATAAAAGCATTGAAAATAGGACACTTCGGGGTATAGCTACCGCTATTGTCCAAAATAGTCATAAAGATCTAAATTTCTTGAGTTTTTTCTATTGTCCCCGTGTGAGCTTGCTTATGAAATTTTGTTTCTTGAATGTCAATGAGGCTCGTCATAGAGTTGATTTAATCTAAAAATCCTAGACCTTCATTGTGCTTGTTAGAACTTGAGAAAGAAGGGGTTTTAGTGTGTGTAGGATGTACTAAACATGTATCCACACCCCTTATGTGTGAAATCTATCTATAAGCCAATACTCTGAAGAGGAATCAATCTATATGTAGTTCTCTTACTTGATGTGCTTTATGCAATAGTGTAATGAGGAAGCAAACATGTTAAAATGAGAGTGTTTGAGGTGGCCAGGGACTGGTGTGAGGGTTTGAATATATTTTTAGCTATGTTGGGTGATTTTATGTAGAGAATATGAAAAATTACCTTAGTGCTTTGTTTGTATTCTTGCTTGCTTTGTAACTTTTGACACCCCCCTTCTAAATGAACTTTGAATGGAATTTTATAGGGATCTATTGGTCATGGATTAAATGTACTCACACTAGGCCGACATAATAAAGAATATGAATCAGATCAAAATGATTGTTTGGGCTCAAAATATGATTGGATAGGAGTGTCAAAAATGGGAGACCATAGGTTTTGGTGCTATAGTCCCAGTCTGATGCTTCTATCCTATAAGCTTAAGACCTAGGGAGATAGAATTGGCCTATGAAATATACCTTAGTTGAGCTAGAAGCAGGTTTTAAAAGCCTAGGAATTACCTGTTATGAAAAAGAATGTGTCTAAAAAGGTCATGAAAGCATGCAAGAGGGTCTTATAGATAGGGTGTTAGAATCCACACTCAAGATACCAATTTAAACATTTTATATGACTA